>CM055193.1:22886246-23152643 GCA_029224185.1 Karalla daura | reverse complement strand
GGCGCGGGAGCTCAGGAGCAGCTGGCACAACGTCGACCCGTCAACAGCCACAGGAGGAAAGAATACGAACAGAATCAGTAATATTCGCTGATGTACGCTGATCCACTCAGAAGAAGTGCTGCTGGCTCCCTCTCAGCCCTCCCAAACAAAGCAGTGACTCAGGTGGGGGGGGGGGGGAGAAAAGATGCTGTTAACTGGTGGCGTGAGAAGGTCAACGCAGGTTATTCGACCTCGGTCGGGAACCGTGCAAACGAGCGGGGCTCCGGGCCGCACTGAAATGCTCTGCTACTAGCAGCCCACGTCCGGCCATGTTGCCCAGAGTGAGACACGACTGAGAAGATGTCTTCAGCGTCGCGAGCAATGACAAACAAGCAGGAGGCACCTGGGGGACGACAGAGCCCTGCTCAGACCTGCACGACTAATGGATGCTAAGGAAACGGCAGTAAAGGCCCAGTGGGGCTGGGTGTGAAGGGGGGGAGGGGGGGGGGGGGGGGGGGGGGGGTGCAGTACTCACGGCTGGGAATGCGCCGTCTCGTAGCGCTCGAAAGCGTGGCTCAGGTCGTGCTTGTTGTTCATGTAGCACTGGGTGCACAGGTCGTAGTCGAAGCACACCTTGCACTTCCATCGCATTCCCATGATGCCGTGCTTCTTGCAGCTGTCACAGATGATGTTGGAGTGGCGCACGCCTGGAGGAGGGAGGGGAGGGGGGGGGGGGGGCGGGGGGGCGGAGAGGTGGAGAGGGACAACGTGTGAGGAATGTGCCGGCGCCGGTACAGTCACATGCGCGGGATATTTATTATGCATTTACAATACGTGACTCAATGAAGCCCCCCCCTCCTCCCCCCTCCTCCCCTCCATCCCCCCCTCCCCCAGGAGACATCGGTGAGGACAGGACACGTCCCAGCTCATCACACTGGTTCATATCATGAGATGTGAAGGAGCCGAGGCACAAACAGCGTGACAAAAATAACCCCACCCCCTGAGCTCCTCTCCTCACCCCTCCCCTCCCCTCCCCTCCTCCTCTTCATTCACTCCATTAACTGAAGGGCAAGCTTCTGAGGCAGAAAAATGTTGCTTTATATGGAGCATAATGCTAATGAGTCCCACATTAATGCGCGTGTCGTTCAAAATAGTCCGAAACAGAGCTGGACGGCCGACAGTGACTGTGTCGCGCTTTGTGGATGTTGTACACGACGGAGCACAGAAGAACACGTAAAAATAGCTTTTTAACAAGGCGACGCAGCTGAGAGAGGAGAGACTGAGGGGGCACTGGTTGAAAACACAACCATCCGTCCTGAGAGTGAACTTGAGGCTGCGACACTCTACTTTCTACTGTAACTCCGGATTACATCTGAACGAGCAGTTCTAGGTCAACAACAAACAGAAGAAAGACGCAAAAGGTCACTTATCAGGTCGCTTAAGGTCAAGTTAACATTTTTTCGAACTGAAGATGAGTTTTCTCAACTGGCTCTGTGTTACATCGGTATTTGAGATGTAAAAATGTTAAAAGGGATAATTCATCATACAAGGCGGCTATATCATATACCACATCCAGCTGCTGTTTGTGCTGGGGGGCAAACCGACTTGATTGTGGAGTATCGTGGCTGCGGTTCAGCCCCATGGCATGAGCGTGAGCTTTGCGCCGGGCCTTACCTATCTGAGCGTTATCGTAGAGCAGCAGGTCGTAGCAGCCCTGGTAGCCCGTGCGGTAGTTGGTGCGCGTGCCGCTGTCCCACTGCACCACCACCGTCTTGTCGGGCGTGGTGGTGCTGCCCTGCCGCCCAATCTCCACCACCGTGCCCACGTGGCCCTCGCCGTCGTCCTGGTTCCCCCACTTCCAGTCCAGGCCGCGCACCACGCGCATGCCCACCTCCATGCTGCCTCCGCCGGGGCCGGGCCTGGGGGCCGAGCGCAAGGGCCAGGGCCTGGCGGCGCCGTCGGCCGCGCCGCGCCGCTGGGGGGGCTTGTGCGGGGGGGCGGCGGCGGCGGCGGAGCTGGCTCGGAGCGCCGAGACGGCGGGCAGCGCCGGCACCAGCGGTGCGTCCAGGAACAGATCAGGGGTGACTGCGGGAGAGGAGGGAGGATAAAGTTCAGCCGGGGGGCGGGGGGGGGGGGGCGATGGCGTCCCGCACGCACAGACCACCTTGCCGGGGCTCTTATCAACTGCTCTGCCGCTTGCCTGCTTTTCGGAGGAAACGTGTCACCTGGCCCGCGTGTCAGCCGAGCCGCTTGTGAAAGCGACGCGCCACATGTCTCATTCATTTCAAAGCCGCAGCTTGCCCCCCCCCCCCCCCCCCCCCCCCACCCCCCCCCCCCCTTTCTTCCCTCCTGGGTCGGTCGCTGCGTATGGTGGCACATTTGCGAAGGGAGAGCAGCTGGACGCGACTGCTACGCCCCGCTGTGCTAATCAGGCCCTGACCTGACACACACACACACACGCACACACACACACACACACACACACACACACGCACACGCCACATGCTGCTGCTGGCCACCACCTCGGCGGCGCAGTCCATTTTGAGCCCTGCACGTCAACACCGCAAGTCGTGTAGCCAAACCCGACCCCCCCGGACCGACAATCCCGAGGTTCTCCGCGTCTGAGCTGTGAATCTCGAGCGAGCAGAGCTCGCGGGTCGAGACCACTCGTCTCTGCGCCAGACAACTACGCGGTTTGCGGTGAAAACGGCGGTCGGTTGGATTGCGTCGGGGCCCCGGAGCTCGGAGGAGGCTCGGAGGAAGACGCGAGACGGTCGGGGGGGCTCGTCGAAGGGAACGGCAGACGTCCCCACACGTGCCATCACACGTTCACACCCCTGACTGGTGACTTCAGCGCTTCTGCACGACTGCCGCAGGGTGCTAGCGACAACTACTAAAACGGGTGGGGGGGGGGGGGGGCATTTCGAACGCTGTAAGAGTTTACACATCTCCTGAGCTGCGTGCCATTGCGGGGGTTGGTAGACGGCCGTCAAGTGCCACGTTTGTCAAAAGAATCAATATACGGGTGGGGGGGGGGGCTACATCGCGGAACAGATGGTGGCGTTAATCCGTCATTTCTACTCCTGCCGCCGCCATTAATCTAAAGTGGGGGGTGGGGAGGGGGGGGGGGACATAAGCTTGTTTGTGTGTGGACAGCAAGTGTTTAGTCGATGATCTCTGGACACAGGGAGATTCCGGCATGTACTTAAGCGACCTCCGTTTCCCTGGTCAGAGATATACCCCGTCCGCCTCACAGAAGCCGGAGTCGTTCAATAAAAGGGGCAGACAGATGTCCGTCATGCGGCCCGGGATTACGCCCGCACGCTTATCGAGATTACAATGTCGTTCCTGGCGTCAGAGGCGTCCGCTCAGACGGGAAACCATATGGGATGCCGGGGATGAAAGGGAGGGAAAGCGGGCTGCTTAAACTCCACTTTCCGTCCAGAAAGCGACGGCTTAGCGGCTTTCCGCGCCACGGCGCGCCGTCCCGCGCGATCGGAAGAGACTGCCAGCAGCACCCAGGTCCACCCACCGCCTCCCACTCGGCCGCCCCCACCTTGTTTTGTTCCAGAGTGAATTTCAGGCCGAGCGCCGCTGACTATCTTATCGTCGCTGCTTGGGCCGGGGCTGGCGCCGACAAGCTGAAGCAAGTCGGGGGAGGGGCGGTGAGGGGGGGGGATGATTCTACCTACACAACAAGCTCCAGTTTTATCTTTTGTCTTTACAAGAGCGAGCGCACACACACACACACCTGGCGAACAAAAACCAGCAAAAGCACACCTCAACCTGCCCCCTCCCCCCCTCCCGGCCCCCCCTGCAAGTCATTACTTGGTGCTGAGAGATGGCCGAAAAAAGACTGAATCCCGTAATTACGTGCTACTGTAGCAACAAAGCCCCTCGGAGCGGGCCGACGTCTCAAGCAAAGCGCACTCACGGGCCTGGGAAAAGATTCCTCTGGGTGGATGCCGCGGAAGGCACAAAAGCAGAACGTACATTCCAAGCGCTTCCAAACGAGTGCGGCCGACGGGGTTTCTGAAGTACGGCGGCGAGGGCAAAGACGAGGAGGGGAAAAAAAACGGAGGGCGAGAAAACAGCCCGGGCGGCCAGCGCTAGCGTGACGCCAACACACCCCGGTCCTCGGCGGTGTGCGCTCCCGGCCCGAGCTTCTGCCGTTTGCGCTCGCTTTGTTTGCTTGTTGCCGTTGCCGTATCTCGCCTCGGCGCGCCTAACGTTATCAGCCGGGACCAGCGAGGCCAGATTCTGGACCCGCGGCAGGGCCGACGCCGTGACAAAATTCACTCGGGTGAGTGTCGGCAGGTTCGCCGAGGGGAGCCCCGTGAAGCGAGGGGCCGAAAGGATCTGAAACGATGCCGCGGCGGATCGACGTCTGATCGCCGTCATGTCTCCAGCAGAGCCGACAACGACAGGGGCGCGAGGACGACGGCATACAAAGTCAACGCAGAGCAGGTGTGCACGTTGTCACTGGATGATTCCCTGAAGCGGTTTTCAGATTTGGAGCCGACACGAGCATCTAAACTTATTGGTCCGGCGCCATGGCAGAAAGTGCCTCGTCTGAGCTCAGCTTTTGTCCCTAGTTCTGAATACTATTGGACAAACTATATGAAAATTGGTCCCTGCCACCGATAATGCGTCACGAATTCAAGATATGGCAAAAACAAAAACGGCACAACCCCTTTAAAATCGGTCCCAGGAGCTACAACAGACTAATCACCTTCGCAGCGAGCGGGATGTAATGATCTCAGGAATGCTACCCTTGTGGATGGCAGAGGGCTGAGACGGGCCAGGATTACGGCTCGGTGCCTGCGAGAACAGATGGGCTGGCTTCCGTCACACAGCGCCGCCGAGGGCAGATCGGGGAGGCCAACGTCAGCCTCTTTCACACAAACAAGCAGACAGGCGTCCGGGCCACACCACGGTCCCACACACAACCACGAGCAAACGCACGCATCCGCAGGCGGAAAGAAAAAGAGGAATCCTGAGGACTGTTGCGTCATTTTCATAGAATGTCGGCTAGAGAAGAGGAACTCTGTCGTAGTCGGTGAAGGACAATGCTACGTGTGGCTCGATCTTGCGCTAACTGGATGTGAGTGGTGAAGGCTTAACTTTCACCTATGTGTGTCACCTACGCCGGGACACCGTCTCCCTCAGAGCCGCGAAACAGCCGGATTCAAAGTGACGGCGGACGGTCCGGTCCAGACAAAGGCTCCTTTCACCTCCAGCCCGCCAAGGGGAGGAGTTGCGCAACTCCGTTCACCGCGCCACCCTGACACCGAGAGCACTTCCGAGAGGCAGTCCCGCCACCGAGGACGTCTCAGCCTCGGCGACCCCAACCTCGACATACACAGATACGAGCCAGTGGAGAGCGGAGGGTGATACAGACCTATAGCCATCAGGAACGCGGTGGGGCGCGCGAGGCGGCGGGCGCCTGCTCGGGCCCGTACGTGCCGCCCGATGCCTGCGGCGAGGGCCCCGGGCCCTTGGGTCTCGCACTGAGGGGCTCTGCCGGGGGCCACCTCCGCTGACTTTAAGCTCATCGGGCTAGGTATCACAAATGAGCGGCGAGCCTGCTGGAACTGGTTGGAGTCAGACACATCTGGTGGCCAGAGGACTCTCAGGGAAATCAATACGGGTCCCTGAGTAAATAACACATCCACAGGAATTACATCAGAGCGGGCGAGGGGCCTAAAATAAGACTCTTGGTTTTCCATGTCGGCCTCCCCGCCTGGCTCGCCTTCGTTTTTCCTCGGAGCCCAGTGGAACGGCAGCCGAGCGCCGCGCGCAGGGGCGATTCTTGATTTGACTCGGCTTCAACAATCGGTGGAACGCGTCCAGCAGAGCACTGCATTCGAGTCAATGCCTCTTATCGGCTCTGCGCGAAACCAAGCGGTCACGACGGCAGGTTTGAACAGCGGCTTTAAGATCCTCGTGAAAACAAGTCATCTCTTCGGCACAACAAGCCAGGCCCCCCCCCACCCCGCCCCCGAGAGCCTCAGACGTCATTCTGACAGAGGCGTAAATGAGAGCGACTCGTGGTACTCACTCCCCATGATCTTCAGGCCGCTCTTGAACATGGTGGCAGCCGTGCGAGCCCAGGTCGGCCGGCGGGACCATCTGAACTCAGCTCAGCTCTGCGATGCACTCACCCTACTCACGGTGGGGGAGGGAGGGAGTGAACCTCATCCGGCCCGTTGTTAGTGTTTGGTTTGCTCCGAACTTTGCTCTCTGTTTTGGAACATGCGGTCCTTTTCTATTTGGGTTCGTGCTTTTTTTCCCCCTCTCTATCTATCTCTCTCTCTCTCTCTCTCTCTCTCTCAGATGTTGCTCGAAGTCGGATGCCTTATCTGAGCAACCTGGCGAGCCAAGTGGGCTAAAAGCAGCGGGCCGCAGAAGACATTTCAGAGCGTGGACGATGCCACGGGGCCGCCAGGCATGTGGTTACATCAGCGGGGGACACTTTCACACTTTGCGGCCGAGCCGGCTGGCTTTTGATCGCTTTTCACGTTGTGAAGGGGTGAGACGGACTCGGGTCTCCACGCCCCTCGAGTCAAAGGTCGTTTCAAAGGTAAACACTGACTCACATGCTGGCGCACGAGCTCTCAGCGGAGCTATTTAGCAAACAAAGCGTCCGCGCTCCTCTGATTACCTGGCCTTTCATTCAGCACTCACGAGGGGTGGGAAATCAATAGCTCGTTCTCGGCGGCAACAATGGCTTTTCAATCTCAAATGAGTGACGACGACGGCCCACTGTCTGCGTGTAGATACGGAGTGCTCGGCATGTGCTCGCACGCATGCCGTGATCAGGCCACTCATCACGGCCATGAATCAACACTCGCAGAGCTGTGACAAGCTTCCCGGGCTACCGCGAGTGTGAGGTTTTTTTGCAAGTGGAGGGTTTTTTTTGGGGTTTTTTTCAGTGTCAGCGTGCGAAGTGACATAGCAGCAGCCGTCCCGCCCTGCTCATAGCGCGTCTGCTGGCCTCACTCCGGTGTCCAGTGACATGTGGCGCGGCTCCAGCAGCACGGCCGCACACGTGTCCTCCGATCGGCGCTCTATCGACCCGGCTCGGAGGTCAACAGGGGGAGTCGGGCGCGCTCGTCCACTACGTCTGCGGCGTGAGAACAGGGGTAGCCGCGCTTCGTTTCAAAGGCAGAGGACAGCGTGCCGGCTCATCCTGGCGCTTCTGAAATGCCGGTCATGTTTCCTGATCTGAGGCACGGGCACCGATATGAGCATCCAGGCTGAAAGAGCGCCACTTGATAAATAAACACAGCGCGTGCTCTTGAGCCGGTTTACCTGTTGGTGTGGTGATGCGCGGCAGGTTGAGCGGAACGTGGAAGCAGCTCCTGCCTCCTGCTACGCAAACGCATCAGACACAGCTGCCGGTGGCCAGACCAGCTTCCATTAGGATAAAAAAAACAAACACTATAACAACAAAAAAAAAAGAAAAACGCCTCCTAAGGGGGCCGGAGCCCTGAGCGGATGCACTCCCTGAATGAACGGGCCAAGGGGGAGGAGGAGGAGGAGGAGGAGGAGGAGGAGGTGGAGGAGGATGGGACACAGGGGGCGGAGGAGGGCAGCCAGGCCGGTATTCCAGAGACGGGATATGGCAGTCCGAGAGGAACAGGCAGGCGAACAGCCGGGCTGCGGAGGATCAGAGATGCTGCTGTAGCTGGAGGACGCAGCCAGCATTTAGTCCTTTGTGCGTTGTGTCAGCAAGGATTACCGGCGTGGAGGAGGAGAGGAGAGAGAGGAGGAGAGAGAGGAGGAGAGAGAGGGGGAGAGAGAGGAGGATGGCCGGGGTGGAGAGCGGCGGGGAGAGAGCAGCTCTGCATTCAGTCCGACGCTCCCTCTCTCCTCCAGGAAGACAGGCCGGTGGCGTTAGCAGGGCCCGGGGCTCCCATGGCGCCGTCCGTCCTCCGTCAGCTCAGCGGGGACGCCAGCCTCAGCAGCACGCGTGTGCGCGGCCGCCCGCCCGACACTCCGTGCTCGCCGATCGACGGGGAGGGGACACATGCGCAGCAGGCTCGGCGCAAGGATGCACGGCCCTCTCTTTCATAGCCAGCGGGGACACTATCCGCTCGGCTGCTGCCAACGAGCAGACACACACACGCACAGGGGCGGAGGGGAGGGGGGGAGGGGCGGTGCGTTTCAGGGGGGAGGGTCTGCGTGTCGGGCTGTTTTTTTTTTTTTTTTCTGGTGGGAAGAGATGGCGGGGGCTGCTCTGTGAGCGAGGGGGGGGGGGGGGAGAAAAAAAAGGGGTGTGGCTGGAGAGGAGATTTTGATGAATGGGCACCTGCCACGATCCCCGTGAAAGAGGCTCCCATCAAAACGCTCCACACTGGAGCTCGCGTCCATCAACGCCCTCCTGGACGATCCTAACGGCGGCCCTGAACAGTGAGCCCAGATGTGGTGGATATTAACAATATGCTTCCGGAAGGCACCAAAACACACACACACACAGAGGTGAATGTAAAGCTGGCAGCGCCTCAGCATGAATGGGCGCGGGTTAATGGGGGGGGGCTTGGGAAGCGGTTGAGACAGAGGCTTATAATGAAGTTGGCTACACCACTCTGCCATCCCGCGAACAAAGCCACTGCTGTACATTTCCGACTTGTTGGGCGTTGATGATATCAAAGGAGGCATTCATTCACATGGCTGCCCTCCCCATAAGACAGTGGCTCGCTCAGACACACACACACACACACACACATAAACAGTGTAAACACTGTATGTAGGTTTGTTTCAGCCAGCAACGTCACTCAGACCCGTCATCCACACACAAACACGGCCAGGACAACTCGAGCCACCAAGTGTGGCTTGCTCAGGCCGAAGCCCTCATCGCCTCTATTATGAATCCACACCTGACCGCCATCGTGACGGCAGGCCGCCCGCACCTCCTGCCCCCGTTTCTGCAACAGGAAGAGAGCTGCTACCGGCACGCGCGCTCTTCCCGCGGGCCCCGTCCCCTCGCCGTCCGCAGACAGGGACGGCGAACACCGTCACTGGATGACGTCCGTCGAGCGCGAAAGCGGATGACTCGCCGCCGCTCCCGAGACGGCGTGAGACACTCGCAGCTCAGGCCGCCCTCTTTGTGCCCACTACAGGACCATGACAGGGCTGGCGTGTCAGGCCAGGAGGCTGTGAGCTTGGATCCTCAGTCCAGCTGGGAAGCTCCTCATCAATGGCCTGAGAACAAACTGCCCTGGCCCCTTACCTTACCCTCAATATGTGTGACAGTGAAGTGAAATCTTCTCATATTGTCCTGTACCATGATATCAATACTCATCACGTTAGATTGCCTAAGCTCGAATTCAGTCGAAATATAATGGTTTGTACATAAAATGACTATGGGGTGTCTATTTTAGACAGAATTAAGATAGAAATACAAATCGCTATCCAGCATCAGGCCAGATCTCACTGCAGAAATTATAGGTTGCCAAAATATATCCACATTTAGAAAGAAAATAGCAAAGCATCAGAGTAATCCAGACAAGATCTGACAGATGAGATGGAGTGGGGTTGATTAGATATTACATAATCCGATCAATACCACTGGTTGCCTGGTGCCTGCTGAGGTTTATATCCCAACTGAAACAAACAACATCTGTAAGATTTTTACCCTTGAAGCCATGTCATGGGACCTTCCCACACCAGGCAGAATCCTATTCGACTGGAAAACTAAAAGGCACAGAAATGATCACCTTTGAAGCCAGTCGGCATTCGTCTCAAATGAAGTTTCCTGCAACCTCAGTGAAAAAGCCCTGGCTCTGGCCTGTGGCTAACCAGGCCGGGGAGAGGCGAAACCGTGTTGCTGTACTGGAACATCGTGCCTGTCTGTGATCCAGGAACACTTTGAAATGCCGTCCTACCCTTTTTGCTGGATCCGCACGTTGGACGAGTCGCGAGCCATGCAGCGAAACTCAAGCATTCATCGTCAATAGCAAAACTCACTAAAGTCATGGTGTATGTACACTGACTGTATTAAAGCCAGAACCACTAATAGCATGACCACTGCTGGGAGACTGGAGAAATCATGTGGAAGCCCTTTGGCTTTTTAGTCTCAAACCACTCAAAAGAGACGAAAACAACCCAAGAGTTGATGAGAGGAGTCTAAATGCGAAAATATGTGGAGACACAAACAGGCCACATTCTACTGGCTACTGATTGCTGACAGCAAGGTAGGCCCTTTCCAGCAGTTCCCCCAAAACGTCTTACCTTGAGAGTCTTCATGCAGTATTTTCCCCATTTGCCTTCTCTATCACAATCAACCGATAGCCTCTGTGCTAGCAGCCGGAGAGCACCTCGGGCTGGATGAATGAGGTTGAGATTGGAAGCACGGGGAAGGGGCACCCGGTGGATGAGTGAAACTTTGCCCCCCTTTTTGGAGTAGGTGTGGCTGAGAGCAATGCTGACCACGACCAGCTGCGGGCTCCAGCGTGCGAGGCAGCTGCTCCGCGGCCCCAGACCTGACAGCTGGGGAGGGCTCTGCTCTCATTCAACACCTTGCTGCCAGGGCGCTGTCAGTGTCCGGTGAAAGGGGGCTGACATGTGCTCGGCACACACACCAGCCCCCCCCCATCCTCCTCCCCTTCCCCCCGATCCGGTCTCGTCGAGTTGATGTCGGGTCACGGTGGTTCTTATCGCACAGCGTGTGGGACCGCACCACAATCTGGCAACCGCTGACCAGGATTCACGGAGCCCGCTCCCGGCGGACTCGCCGAGCTCATTACGTGACCACCTCTGAGAAATGTCGACCGAAACTCATCTGTGGGTCAGTAATCGCTGCTACAGTTGAGGTTTCACTTTCTCAGACCTGCCGATGGTAACAGTCGGCTCGTGATTCGTTCCTATCGCGCACACCGCCTCGCCGGAACCTGGTATTTAGGATGATTCATACGGGCTACGTTTCCTCCCGCGGACACGGATCGTTCCCGGGTGGTTTGATTTTATCATTTGCCAGCAACACGCTCATTCATATTGAGGACGGTGCGGGTAAAACGCGTCCCGACTGAGCTGAGCCTGTCCGGGGATGACTGGCTACTGCTGCAAGTTCCACCGCGGACGCTAGCTAAGCTAACTGAGCTTTGGACGGGCTTTATCGGGGTCTATGCAGCGTGTTTGCGGGTGTAGCTACTCACCGGCTCTGTGATAACACCGTTTACTTAGTGGTCGGACAGAATTCCATGTCGCTGTCCTCCAGCAGCGTTGACATGTCTCAATTTAGGACAGACAGGGGACTGGGTCCAGCTGCAGGCTCCGCAGCGCACAGCCATGACGACACGCCCATGCGTGACGTCACCGCCAATGCTGCCTTCACGTGCTCCGCGTTACAAACACAACAAATCCAGGTTAGATTCGGTTTGAACAAATCATCCCCAAAGAGGAGGCTGTTGGAGACAGCTCGAGTTTTATTGTCGTTTTGACAAAATGGAGGCACATATGGCTGCCAGTCCACAAAACACTCACCCAAGGATATGACTGCTGCTACTTTATGCTGTACTTAGTGTTAAGCTCTAATATTACTGCTGCTACTGCTGCACTTCATGTTAAGCTGTAATATTACTGCTACTACTTTATACTGTACTGGCTATTAAGCTCTACCACTACTGCTGCTTAATACTGTACCTCATATTAAGCTGTACTGCTACTGCTAATACTTTATGCTGCACTTGCTGTTAACCTCTACTAAGACGTCGTAGTCGTAGTGAGTTAGGTTTAAGTTTATTCCTATTGAGACTTTTATATAGTGAAACTTGTTTCAGCTCTACTATCACGGTTACTTTATCCTGACCTTAATGTGAAGTCCCATTACTGGTGCTGCTTTTTTATTGTATTTCATGTGTAGTTCTGTACTCTCAGTGCAAAGTTAGAACTGCCAATAATTTGCACATTGACGACATGCAATTTGCACTTCACTCTAATAACCTGCTATCCTCTCTGACTTCTCTTAGACGCATTCCGTTAGACGCTGGAACTTGTTTTTTCATGAGGGAACCTCCATGAGGTATCAATAAAGAGTCTGTCTGTCTTTCTATGTATCTATCTATGTATCTATCTATGTATCTATCTATCTATCTATCTATCTATCTATCTATCTATCTATCTATCTATCTATCTATCTATCTATCTATCTATCTATCTATCTATCTATCTATCTAGTAGAAGCACTGCTAGAAATGCAGCTGGAACATCAGTTTTTGTCAGGTTCCACTTCTGCTTGTCTGCTGTTGTTTCCATTTCTCATCCTGACTAATTCACTGTGTGTCATGAATGTCTACTAATAGTCACATGATTAAATTATCACACAACTGCAAATGCACTTGATGATAGTTGCAGTTTTATTTCAACACACTGTCCTATTCTGAGCACTGCGGCTCGTGTGACATCATTTGAAAGCAAATGACCTATGTGTTATATTTGCAACATGGGAGTGACCATTTCCATGTCTTCCTTCCGCCCCACGTGTTTGGCTGTGGGTGGAAAGCAGCAGAGCAGACCCACAGATCCAGTGAGAAACCAGGTGATTATTAAAGATTAGAGATCGAGACTGTCAACAAAGCCAAACAGATGCGTTTGAGCCTAAATGTACTCCAAACCCGTTGCCATGGCAAAGAGGCAAACGTTTACGCATTGGAATAAAGAACAATCAGACAATAGGTTCATGGTTGTCTAATAGTGCCCCCTGCTGACTCACACCGTCTTTGGTAAAGGACACTTACAAAAGCAGAGTGGGGGTGAAAAGGTCATAGCCTCTCATATTGTGTTGTTTCTACTCTTTAATATGTTCTATTACTAAGTGTGAATACAACATGAAACAGATGTCAGATTGTAAATACATTGTAAATGTAACCTGCCCTTAAAGTGCCAGTGTGAGTGAAGGGTGTGGTTTGTAATGGACCGATTATCTGTCCAGGACATATTTATACCATTAGCACATAATCTGTGCACCCCTGCCTTAAACTGAGTGGCGTTGCAGGGGTCCGCTTGTGTCCACCTACAGTGCTGTCCAGTGCCTAGACAGGTCGCTAGACCATCACAGGGCTAAGATATAACCTAAGGCCTACAGATTTAGATCAATGAATACACACTGATCTAAATCAATTTAACCATCGTTTGTTATGTAGTAAATTGAACGACTATATATTGGATTATAATTAAACATTTATTCCTTTGGTGTTCATTATACTGTAATTAAACCAATGCACATGATCCACGACAAAGACGGGAAATATAAGCATCTGTCAGTTTTATTACAGTTCAACAAAATACTATTTGGCTCTCTGGAAAAAAAAAAGTACGTGCCATACAGAGTAAAACGTGAACATGAGAATAATGGTTTAGAGTTGTTTTTAGGTATCAGTGTTGTCTCTTAAAGAACAACAGATATGGCAACTGGAGGTTTTTTATTATGTCTGTCCTTTTATGACAAAAATGTTGCCTACTTCTAAAAAAAACAATGTCACCAACTCCTCTTATTTTTACCAACACGACAGCAGCCTCAATACTGAAAAAGAGTTACGCCCGATTATGTCTTAAGTATCACAGAGAGGGGGGGGGGGCCTAGGCTAAGTCTCTGCTCGACATATAAATTAGACAATAAATTAAAGCCCGTGAACGCCTTTCAAACAGCTTCGTACAAATACAAATAGGTACATAAACTAGTTTGTATTAAAACAACAAATTTCCAAAATATCAAAGCTATTTAATCACAGTAATGGCAAGCTGCCCGGCGGCGCCAGGATGATCCCGAACACGTAGAAAAGTCCCATGAGGAGGTTGAGCTTGGCCGTCTTCTGGGGGATCTTGGCGTAGCATCGGCTGCGGAACTGCTTCTCCAGCGGGAAGGCCATGGGCAGCGTGAGCAGAGGCAGCGCCATGCTGATGGTGTACCGGGTGGCGAGGATGCAGAAGAGCACGTAGGGGACGAAGAGCAGGAGGTTGTAGAGGACGTAGGACAGCGTGGGCCCTACGAGGATGGCCAGGGTGACGATGCCCGCCTGCTTGTCAGAGTCCATGTCTCTGGTGTTGTTGCTGTGCAGGATGGCTTCGGTGTTGAGGGCCAGCGGCACGGCGTACACCAGCGGCAGCACGGACAGGTAGCCCACCTGCACGGCGTGGGCAAACATGACGGCCAGCGGGCCGAACGTGATCAGGATCACCACGTCGCCCAGGGCCACGTACTTGAGGCCGATGCCTGAGGGAAAAAAGAGCGGAGAGAAGGCACGTTCAGGCCCGGCGACACCCAGAGGCAGGGGGACACTAGTATCCATTTTTAACACCATAGTTACTGCTGTTCACAAGGCCTTCACGGTGCTGACTGGGTGTCAAACTGTCTTTGATGCAATGGCGATTCAGCCTTTTAATGGTAGTTCCCGACTCCTCCTGGAGACAGCGTGTCATTTTGTATCTCAAAGCCTGAACTGAAATTACTGATCGACTCGGGCCTTTTTTTCCTCATTGGGATGAATGGGGCAAAGACGTCAGATTGGTAAACATTAGGATTGTATAACATAAAGATATAGAGAATTTTCACCGGTGTCTGTACCATGTACTGTATGATTTCTCTGTGCTGCCACAGTTTGTGGACAAAAAAGGTGTGCTGTGATACATGTCATCTAGATTTAAACCTGTAGCTTTGCCCACCTAAACACTGCACTGAGATTTGTGTAACTAGATTTTCCAGGGCAATTATCCAACCGTGAGCAACATGAAACCTGAACTTTGCCCATATTCGTTGAGAGATTAACCGCCTCTAAAGTGTCACACAACAAAGGCTTGAATCACAGGGAGGCTGAAAGTGAAATCAATAAAACCGTAAAACGTTTTTCCTGAATGATCATGAAAGAGGGCAGTGTGCGTGTTGCACTTTTCAACCCCTCCGGAGCGTCGGATGGACACTCGAGGCGGTTTTTAGAAACGCTCTCCACTTCGTGACGGAATGTAACGCATCGGTGTCATACGGCCCGGGCGCTTCCCTCCAGGCCGTACCGCGCTGCAGCTCAGTTGGTGGGAGCATCAGTGAGACGGGGAACAGCTGAACCTGACAACTTGTCTTTGTATGAAGGGGGCAACCTGCTCTTCCACTTGTAACTTTTCACCAGCCCGTGCTGTTTGCATGACTCGGTACCTGCAGTGTTTGACAAGGCAAAGACCTAACCGGTGTTTGTTTGCCCTTTGGTTAAAAAAAACCACAAAAACACAGTGGCCATGACTGAAAATACACTCTACCGCGTCACCACAAACACAAGTTCCTCTTTTTATATAACCCATCGCATGCTGGCCGTAACAGCCTGGGGAAGGTGTGTCAAGTTAATATACTCACCTCCAGTGTATAAAAAAGAGCTGGAGAGTCCACCGAAGTAGATAAGGGCTAGGTGCTCCAGCCTGAGCGTGGACAGAAAGTAGAGTAGAGTGGCACACAAGCACCCTAAAGAATACAGCAACGCCCCAAACATGACCACATCCTGCGGGGCCAGGATTTCGTCCACGAGAGTCCTGTCGTCGCTCTTCTTGTGGTCGATGCCTTTGGAGAAGTCATAGTAGGTGTTGACCAGGTTGCCCGCCCCGTGCACCACCAGGACGGCCACCGCGCACACCATGAGGATGAGCAGATCCACCGAGCCCTCCAGCTTGTAGGCCAGGGCGCTGCCCAGGGCCACGGGCGTGAGCGAGGCACTGAAGCTCCACGGCCTCAGCGCCAGCACGTAGGCCGCGCACTTGTGCCGGACGTCGGACGTCACGCGGGCCATCCTGGACATGCGGTTGGAGCCCGGGGAGTGACTGACCAGGTTGTTCATACCAGTCTGCCACTGCTGCCCATTGTGGCCGTTAGATCCAGCAAGCGCAAACGTTTCTGCCCTGCTTTGTTTCGGGTCTTTGGCCATTCCTCTGTCGGGGGTGGGGGGGGTGGAGGGGGGGGGGGTGTGGGGTCGACAGCAGCAGCTACGGTCCAAAATGTCAAGAGCCTGGCGTGTGCCTGCAGCAGGGAGCAACAGAGAGGAGGTTACAAAGATAGCTGTCACTCCGGATAGATGGATGCTCCAACATCCCATTATATCCCTGGTTCAAATCCAGCAGCAGCTGGCTTTCACTGCGTAAAGCACTTTGACTGTCTGACTGACTACATGAAAACAGGTTTCAGGCACAGATTTCGAAACACAAAGACTTCATCAATGTTGTCATTTTCTTTCTGTAAAAACACTGACACACTGTGGATCATTAATACACTAGTAAGATAGTTGTAGCAGAGTCCCAGCCAGAGTCCCTAGCTCCGTACCTGGGCTGTGCTGGCCCCGCCTCCGAAGAGGCTGGGACCATCCAGGCCAGGACCACAATAGTTATAACAGATCAGTCTGACACTGAGAAAGTGAGCAGAGAATATACATTAAGTGATATCAAAACCTCTGGTTTGTAGTTTTATATCAACTTTTAACAGGATGCATACATTCTGCAATGTCTAGGCGTATTTAGAGAGGGAGTGCTGGGGTCTGTGTGGATCAGTGGGTAACACCTGTAACCTGGGGCCACGTATGACCCTGGTCCAAATCCAATTCCGGGTCGTGGGACACGTTTCATTCTTCCCTCTCTCGGGCTCAACTGTGGGCTAGTGGTTCGAGATGTGGATTTGTTATCAATTGCTAACAATGTTCTTTCAAGTTCTTTCCGGCGGGGGTTCTTCCTGTAAACTACAGTACCAGCACATCAGTGTGGCAGCTCCAGGGCTGGGGGAGGTTACAGATCCAGCACTGCCGGGCTCCAGACCAGACCAGAGATGTTGACATTAATGCGGACCAGGGCAGTCCGGGGTGCTGGACAGAGCCGCCGGGAGGCGACGTGTCCGGGAGGGGGGGAGAGGAGCCAGATTATGGGATTACAGTTGGCTGGTTAGCCGGGGAGCTAACCCCTGAGCTCAGGCTAGGACCGGAGCTAATGTCCGACTCTTACCCGTTACGTCTTCACCATCCGACTCAGAGCGCCTGTGTCTGCGCTCACTACCATGTTGGAGTCCCCGTCGGGCCTGGATCTCTGAGGGGGCAGACTGTGGGTCAACTCCGAGGTCTGAGGACCGGACAAGCGGCGGAGCAGCGCACACACGCCATTTCCTCCTCCCGGAGTGCAGCGTCCTCAGAGGCTCGAAGAAAACCTGTCGCTGTCGATGGTTCCGCTCACAGACACGCTCCTACATACATCCACGAGCCATTATTTTATTTTTCTTATTCCTAAATTATCTTTAAACCTGTCCTTTCCACCAGCTGAGGCACTCAGTACATCTGACTGCTTTGGTGGAACCGAGCACGGTTTGTTCCACAAGAGCTGCATTTTTAGTCAAACCCGTCTGGATATGATTTGTTTTTATAAATTCTGTCTGGGGCATTTTTTGTTTAGTTGCTGGAACAGGACCACACAGAGCACAAATAGAAAGTAGAGAAAGAGCAGTGTCGACGATGACAACAGTAGTCACGAAGTAGTTGTAAATAATAGAGTAGTAATAACAAGAATAGTAGGAACATGCAACATCATCAGCATAAGCAAGAACATCAAAACAATTTAATCATTAATACCAGTAGTAATGTATTAACAGTGATTCACATAATCAGGATTGTGGATAGAGGAAAGAGTGCCACCTTTCGAGAGCGAGAGAGAGGGAGAGAGAGACAGTGTGTGTGTGTGTGTGTGTGTGTGTGTGTGTGTGTGTGTGTGTGTGTGTGTGTGTGTGTGTGTGCGTGTGTTACCTTACCTGACCTTATCACACCTTATTACCTTATCACACCATATTAAGAGGACACTTGTTGTGGCTTTGTACTTAGAACACAATAGGCCACGCCTGGTTTATTCACTATCCATTGTAAAGGTTTCCTTCCAGCCAAGAATTGATACAATATCGCAATTGATCTTATATTAATGATAAGGAAATAGAGGGTAGCTCCAACAAGTTCCAGCATTTTTTAAAATCACATATGGTGAGGCACCAGGACATGTTCAAGGAACATACAACACTGGAGAGAACAAACCGAAATGTGAAAGAAGTTATTTTCAAAATATTATGGACTTGAGGTCATTCCAACAAAATACACTTTGTTCACACAGGATCCAAAAGAAAATAACTTCTCGGCTGTTGTACGTTCCTCACAGAAATCTAACACATTTCAGATGCGTCTGGAGTGCAAAAGTGCATGAGGGCAGAGCTCCTGCCACTTCCAATTAAATCAACACTGTCATTACATCTCAAGAAGTACTGCGTCACACGGGAGCTGGAGAAAACTGTGCAGAAAGTGTTGCATCCCTGCGACCACATGCATCTGACGCGAGGCCTGTCCGAACTGATTTCCCAGAGGAGCCTTCCAATCTGCCTGCATGCCTCAGTGGTACCAGAACCTTTCCCTCCCGGCAGCATTACATAAAACCTCAAGAGAGCCGCGTCGACGCGGAGCGACGTGCGCGCGCTCCCGCCGAGCCCCAACAAGTGCTTCTGACGGACGGAGCGCGTTTGGTTTTCATTAGATTGTCTCGACACTGACCCCCTGCCCCATTGCGCGGTAATATGAAACCAGCGCTCTGGCAGCGGCGCGGCTGCAGCAGTCTGGTCTGCGCTGTGCTGGCTGCGCAGCCTGGATGCGCTGCTCTGCTCTGCTCTGCTCTGCTCTGCCGCACCACACTGCGCCAGGAGCTGCGCACATCCTGCACACCGCGCAGAGGTGATGGTGGCCCGGGCTGACAGCACTGCGCTGGGAGGTTAAGCCCATGTAGTCGCGGCTGAGGGCTCCTGTGTGTGCTCGTCCTACCCGGCCGCCCCCCACACCCCACCCCGGAGGTGTGATCCCGCAGCGCAGCAGCCATGGTGTGCGCCAGGCAGAGTGCCGGAGGTTTGCGCAGGGGAGAGCGGGGCTTCGCTCCGCTGCTGCCCGCCGCGCTGCTCGCCCTGCTGCTGGCAGGGATGCAGCCCAGCACAGCCTTCCCCTCCTGGAGGCTAGAGGTATGCCGGGAGCTCGCACCGAGCCTCCGCACACTCCCACTCGCACGATCTCTCACTTCATGCAAACTTCGTTGGCTCCGTTCGCGTCTCGTCGCCGAGCTCCATTCAAAGGTCCGAGATTTAACAGTCCCGTCTGCGCGTTCGAGGGGCCGCACGCGATCAATGCCGCGGATTGAGATGGATGCTTTTGACAGGAAGACAGATGTTTGATTCGGCATTTATATTATATCACACGAGGTATTAGCTTGTTAACGGTGCACTTCTAAAGTAAATGGTTCACTTCTCAGTGGCTGTCTCTCAAGTCTAAGTGATTTCTCCTACAATCTGACACTGATGGTGTATTCTCCTCAAGAGCTGAGAGGGTAATTATCTGCTTTGCTGTCTATTCTAAGCGCCGGGTGCATTTAACAGTCGGTAAGGTAAATGTAACTCGGCTATTTATTGAACAGAGTTCGGTGAACAGCAGAGAATGACAAAAGTAGGATGGGCTGAAGTAACTTGGAGTTTTAACAATGCCCATGCACTTTCACTGACTTTGATTATGCGTCTACTGTGTCACTATTTGGAGATGATCAGATGAAATGCACCAGGGTCAGCTGGTTGAGATGGAGCAGCCTAATGAGGTTAGTCTGTGGAATGGCTCTTTGTGCAGTGATACCCTCATTGAATTGGAGAAATGTGTTCCTCCGCACGGCTTCCATCACTGCCACCCACCCACCGTGACACAGAGCCCGCGGGATCACTGTGTGTCATTTCCTTTGCCACACACTTTCATGATGTGTCAGTTATGAAGATTGCTTTTGAGGATTACACAACTGCCAAAAGACTACCAGAGTCCATGACCACATGAGTAGACACAATAGAGGTCAAACTTAGCATGTGATAAGTGCGCATTTATGTGGGTGCTTTTTCTTTCGGCTGCTGTAATGAGGGATACATTTGCAAGAGAATAAGAAACACAAAAAGCAAACAGTATATTTGACATTTGTGATAAATATTAATGTATTGGGGTTTTTTTAACCCACCTCCAAGCTTTGGAAGGTGCATGCCGAGTAAAAGCTCAGTTGACTGTCTTGAGTTATAGACAGAAAACAGCTTTCTGAAAGCAAGGATGAAAATCATAATCCCTGTCTTAACATTCCCCGGGACTGAGTTTAAACTCTTCCAGACTGTCTCTGGGATCTTCTGGGATTTGTCCTCAGATGTTTTATCCTGCGAGGCCACGCTCAGCACTGACTCCAGGCTGCAGGCTAATGCACTTGTTTCAGCCCCCACGGTTATACGGCTCACTTGTTTGTGCCATAGTGTGAGATTAGATTTGCAGTGGATATAACGAGGCGGAACGCAGAGAGAAAACTACTCCGGCCTTGCCACATTTAGCACCCTCTAAATCACTGCGCACACGACTCGTGCAGCCGAGGGTCAGGACTCAGGCTGTTCTATACTGTGCGGTCATGACAGTGTAATACAGGAAGATTATACTGAACACCAGAGCATGGATGTCACGAAGTTCATCGAAGACAGCCGCGTGCGACGGCCTGCCAGACTGCCCGCCCCTGTTTCACTATTTTGGTAAGGAAATGAAGGAAGTACTGGATCTATTTGTCTTTGACTGGGCGAAGCAGAAACAGGAAGTAGAGGATAGGGTGTAGAATACAAAGTGGAGGGAGTGGCTTTGATATTTAGCTCTGTATCTTTCCTCAGTGAGGGAATGATGGAGCACAGGTCCACCACACCACACCACAAAGACCAGTTTCCCTTACTAGGGTTGTTACAACCATGTTGTGTGTTTCGGGGTATAGACGTGGTGTGTCTGTCTTTTCCTCAAAGGAACTCAGGATCACAGGTTATTCTCTTTATTCTGTGGTTATGGTAGACTTTGGGTGAAAAAGGCTGCAGACAGTGGAAAACCTGCTTGCCGTTGGAGCTCCACACACCTGGCTTTGTGTGACTGATGCAATAGCTGTGCAAGCCCATCGCCTCATCATGGCTGCATCTCAAAAGGACCCTCTCTACACGACCAATCATGCGAATGGCGAGCGCTGCATGTGATTGGCGACCTTCAAAAAAGGCCAGAATGCTAAACGAAACGAAACTAAACCAAACTGTAGCCATACTGACCCACTTTGACGCTAAGAACAATGAGAGCTTTGAATTTTTACGCGAGGGGCCGTCACACTTGAGATTCCAAAAAGAGGAGCACATTTAAAGGCCTCAGCACGTTGCTGCCAGCCTGGCTTCATCCCCACACCTGCTGTACCGTCTAAGCGTTTCCCGTCCTCCGAGGACATACTTAGGACGTGAAGTAGCCACTCAGGGCACCTGGACAGCTGAGCGTCTCCATGAATCCTCCAATTTATCGTTTCCACTCGCCAGCGCAGGACTGGACTCTGTGGTTCAGAGGCAGCGTTTCCATAAAAAAAAGTCTATGTTTTATCAACTGGTGCGATCGCTACTATGGAATATCGCGGGCCAAAGCAAACCGCAACTTAGCTGCGGTGGCGGAATATTTATGAAAGCACTAAAACACAAAGAGGCCTGTAGGCGGCCTTTCTCAGGCGATAAAAACTAGCAGGTGTGATCGCTTGGAGCCGATGGTGTGCATCCCCAAAGAGACACCAGACACAAGTTATCTGTGAAAAGAATCATGCACTTTATGTTTGGAAAGCGCTTTTACTGCCGACCACTTCCTGTTTCCATGGGATGGAATGCCCTCGCAAGAAGATCTAATGCTTAGCCTTCAGATGCGAGGCCCAGCAGTGGCGCACAGTCGTAGCTGTCAAGACAACAAGTGGAGTTTAGTACCTGCAGCTTCAAAGTCAGAGCCTCTCCAGGCCTTTGAAATGCGCAGAGATGTAACAAAAAAACCATTCATCATCCCGAATCGTTTCATAAGCCCGGAGCAGCTGGATTCAATTCCGGTCGTGGCTTCGGGATGCCTCCCGGCTTTGTTTATAACTTCTCCACAGTGCGAGGTGATTAATTGAAGGTTTCTCTTTGTCCAAGGAAGAAGCTTACACCACTGTGTTGCTCATCGGGATCCGCAAAGAGGCCCGCTCGCACGTGCTGCACCTCTCCAGGAACAAGCGCTACACCCTCACCCCGGAGCAGCTCAAATGGGACAAGTTCAACCTAACATACAAGTATTCATTTGCTCTTCTTCCTCTGGTTCAGCACAGGACAGTCGTAGAGACAGTCGGGGAGAGGGAAACGAATCGTCGGGCAAGACACCAGAGAGAGTCAGGCTGACGTTGGTTTTTGGCAGGGAGACGCGAGCACAGATATTTTCTCAGTCGGAGCAGGCCAAGTTTTAGATCTCGAGACATTTGTTGGTTTGGGTTAGTGGCACCGTGGTGGAACCATGTTCTCCAGACTGGTGCGCTCACTGGAGCCTGTCATCTCGTGCCAGGCGAGGCAGACTCAAGGCAGGCTGCAAGGTCCAGCAACTGGTCCGAGTGCCTGGGCTAAGAGGCATCGCCTCGCAGAGCTCTCCGCTCGCTCCGTCGGAGAGAAAAACCGAGTAGTACATGATGGAAATTTACACCCACACACAACTGCATGGCTGCAGCGCAGCTGGATCGAGATAAGTGATCGGAGATCCAACTGTAGCTGTTAAAAATGATCCCATAAAGTCCTTTATAGGACAACCGAAGTGAGCTACAGAGCATCAATCACTGGATTTTGGCAGGAGGCAGCAAGCAGATAATGAGACTGAACTCAAATTTATGTCTCAATCTTGTCTGTATTGACGTGGGATGTTACCCACTGATCAATATCTGATTCTTATTGGAAGTCATTAAATGTGTCTGGCCGCAGCCGGGAAGCAGGAATATGAAGTCTCAGTAATGGAGCTGTACTCGCCGAGCTTGTGGGAATAGTGCTCCGTCTGAACAGTAGCCATTGTGTCTTGGCAGATTGCTCTCCTGTAGAGGAATGTGCGTGGGGAGCGGTGTGAACGACTGTACGTAACGCTCTCGTCTCCGAGCAGGTTGCTCTCCTTCCCCACCAACCTGATAAATGCCAGCGACACGCGCCGCGGCATCGCCAGGGCCTTTGGCGTGTGGAGCGACGTCTCGCCGTTCAGCTTCAGAGAGGTGCCAGCGGACCAGGAGGCAGACATTAAGATCGGTGGGTGCTCCGCATGCAGCTGCATCAATCCCAAACAGATGTTGGCCGGCTCCAGGCCCCCAGACCGCCGCTCCGCCGTAACCGTTTTTCTCCCCGCAACTGTCATCGCGCGGACGTCCTCGCCTCCAGATTCACGAAATCACCGCGCCGCGACTACATTACCCAGCTTATATTCGGCGTGATTCATAAGACTTAACTAGGGAAAAAAATAAAGAAGAAGAAGAAGAAAAAAAGTTCGACTTCCACACTTGTCAGGCAGTCTAAGTGATGCCTTATCTGTCCCTTTGGGCGCAAACTCCAGGGTCCGGCATAAATTCTCAGTGACAGTGAGAGGAATGGTTGTCATCCTGAGAAGTGAAGGCTGAAGAAAAAGATCTGTCTTTGGTAATCCGTCATCCCTGCTGCGGACGCGGTGCAGAGGGCTTCCCTCCACAGCCCTGAGCTATGTCTCTCTCTCTCTGTCTCTCTCTCTCTCTCTACCGGTCCTGGCAGGTTTCTACCCCGTCAACCACACAGACTGTATGCAGTCCAACTTGCACCACTGTTTCGACGGCATCACGGGCGAACTGGCTCACGCCTTCTTCCCTCCGACTGGCGAGATCCACTTCGACGACCACGAATACTGGATCCTGGGGAACATGCGCTTCAGCTGGAGGAAAGGCACGTGTCTCCATATCGCGTGTCGCCCGGAGCGGGCGAGAAGCGGTGGCGACGTAATCGTCAGTCTCTCTGTTGCAGGGGTTTGGCTGACGGACCTCGTCCATGTGGCGACGCATGAGATCGGTCACGTTCTGGGACTCATGCACTCCATAGACCCGAAAGCTATAATGCACCTGAATGCAACTCTGACGGGGCGGAAGCTAATCACCCAGGACGAGGTGTGGGGATTACACCGTCTCTACGGTACATTCACAGTCCTTACTCCTCAATACACACTGCTTGTTTCTCTCAATGAAAAAAAAAAAGTTCCTCTCTTGAGCTCTGACAGGATGACTTGACCTATTTCGTAACGACATTCGATTGTTTTGACATTTGACGACATTTGAAACTGTGACACACCGTGTTGTCACAAAGGTCTTGGTCCAGAATCGAAGGATTTTAAAAGATTTAGGCAAAGGCAAAACATGTTGTGTGGTCCGAGCCCGACACTTAAGGGAATTAGGCCTAGGAGCACTTGTAAAGGAGCAGCAGTACAAACACCTATGACCCACTTTAGGAAACACTCGGCCAGACGGCAGACCACAGTGTTTGTCACCGAAAGCCAACGTGGCATTAATGAATATTGTAGAGACGACTCATGAGTCATCATTAGCGCGTATTACGTTGAGTCATTTTCTTTGGAGCGAAAAGCAGATCGGGGATCCAAGATTCTTGTGCTGCTCACCGAGAGCTGTGTCTGATCCCCCCCAACCGCCCCCCTCCCACTTCACCCCCCACCCCCCCTCCTCTCCTCTCCCCTCCTCTCCCCTCCTCTCCCCTCCTCTCCTCTCCTCCTCCAGGATGTTTGGACCGGTTATTTATCTGCTCCACCTGGGCTCGGAAGGGCTATTGCAACAGCATGCGCAAGGTGATGCAGAAGCACTGTCCCCACAGCTGTGATTTCTGTTACGGTAAGAAGCAGCAGCAGCAGCAGACGTCCACCGGGGGGGGGGGGGGGTTAGAGGGGGAAGGGGGAGAAGAAGAAGAAAAAAGAACTCCCTCTCTCAATTGAGCAACTACTGCGAACCGTTTGCCAATGGAGCAACGGGAGCCAACAGGTCCAGCCATGCAGAGCTGCGCTGGGGTTTTGAAGAATCCGACGCGAGGGGGGATTACACTTGCCACTGGAGCGGCTTCGTGTTTTAGAGCCGAGTCCCCGGTGTGTGTGTGTGTGTGCGCGCGTCTTGGCCCCGCGGTCGCTCGCAGAGCGGAGCAGGTACCTGCGGACGTCCGGCTGTCTCCGCTGCAGGCATCGACAGCGCATAAGCAGCACCGCTTCACCGCGGGACGCCGCGGTGCCGGGGTCTCCCGTTGCGCAACAGGAAATGACTCCTCTTAACCGCGGCAGGCCATAGATTGTTGTGGCCGTCGGAGCGTCAGCAACCGGGGACAGTGTGGAGAGAGGCAAGAGGATACGATTCCTGGCGCACAGTGATCTGTTCCTCATTGTTGATTGGGAGACGTTGTACGGCTGTGGAAAATTCCTGAGTGACTCCAAACCGCTGGAATTTCAGACTGTGGCTTGAGGGTTAGAGACACACAAGGTCAATTTGGATTTTTGCGGCATTGACGAGGGCGACTGTTTTTTTGAGCAGTTTTTTCAGCGGCCTGTTGTGTTTGCCGGGAGCCAGATGGGAGATATCACGTCGATAAGACGGGCCCGGCGCCGGCAGGTCAGGGCCTGGGAGGGGAGGGGGGAGGGGGGAGGGGATGACGGGAGCTCCGGATCGGGAGTCCTGACAGTCATCAGTGTTGTGTCAAGGTGTGTACGAGGAGGGAGTGACGGCGTCTCCAGCCAGAGGGAGGAGGAGGGGGGGGGGCCGGGTTTGGGTTATCTCAGGCCTGCTCTCATATAATTCACTGCACTTTAAATAGAGTGTTGAAGTGTCCACTCTTCATCCTCCCGCAGAATTCCCTTTCCCCACTGTGGCTCCCACACCAGCGCCCCCACGGACCAAACACAAGCTGGTGGTGGAGGGCAAGAAGCTCACGTTTCGCTGCGGGAAGAAGATAGCGTCCAAGAGAGGCAAAGTATAGTGAGTGTCCCCGTCCAGGCCGCACGCCCTCCGCCTCCGCTGACCGCCGCCCGCCTAACCCATCCGCCCCCCCCCCCCCCTCCATTTTCAGCTGGTACAAGGACGGCGAGCTGCTGGAGTACTCCCACCCCAACTACATCTCCCTGAAGGACGACCACATCACCATCGTGGCCAACGCCATCAACGAGGGCACGTACACCTGCGTGGTGAAGAAGAAGGACAAGGTCCTGACCAACTACTCATGGAGGGTCCGCGTGCGCTTCTGAAGGCTGCCGCCTCCGCCACCTCACACTGAACGCGCTCGCGTTGGAGACCTCACTCACCAGGGCACATATTTCCGTTGACCTCTTGTGTTTTGTTTTGCTGGTTTGGTTTTTTTTTTTTGGTTCAATGCTGTCCTCCCTGTATCCTCCACATCCGACTTGTCTGTCGTTGCGTTACGGCTTTTTTTTTTTTGTGTTTGTTTAAACACGTTGGCAAGTAATAAAGGTCGCGTGACAAGCGGAAAAACACCACCTGACTGCCAGAGCTGCTCCCCCGGCGTCCAAGGAACATCCGCTGTCCTCGGCGAGCTCCAGCCGCGGGGCCGGGAGGGGCTACAGAAGCCTTTTGCTTAGATGCATGCCATTAGAATAATTTACGCGCCGACCGAGCCGAGCCGCGAAGGCCAGAATGAGCGATGTTGTCTGCAGCCCTTGGAACTATTCGGACCTTAAACCGCATATGGAACACCTCAGACGTCTAGCTCACTTTACTAGCCTCGCAGCGAGGCCAGCAGCCGGCCTCCAGAGAGCAAGCAGTCAGCTCCGCTCGCAGCTACTACCCCCCCCCCCCCCCCCCCCCCAACTCGCCGTCCAAGCTTATTCAACACATCAGGTGTAATAATCTGCACAAGGGCTCCGGTGGGGGGCAGGGGATAGATAAAACTGATTAATGAACATTTCCATTTAGCTCCGGCTCTGGACGTCCCGTGCCGGGGTGTGGGGGGGGGGGGGGGGGGTCGGGGGGTGCTTTCTGCGCCTGCTCCAGTGAAAGCAGCGAGAGGTCTTGCAGGAATGAGGCTCTACTGTTAATTTTGCTTCGGCCCCCGAAATCAAAGCATTCATCGGTCCGAATGTGAAGGTTGCGAGGCCATTGAAAAACAAAGGCAGCAGCAGCAGCAGCAGCAGCAGCAGCCTGGGCCTCTTTTCTCCCGAAAGAACAAAGTACGGAGACAAAGTGTGCAGCGCAAGGCATGACATCACTTTTGGACGGCGACTACCGAGTCGGGTTCAAGGCTGGATTTTTTATTTTTTTTATTTTTTTTTCGGAGCCCGACTTCCCCTTCATTTTTTTCCCCCCTCCTCTGGCGGCGTGCGGCCGTGTTTGCGTAGCTCGGACGGAGTTTATAAATATAGGGGGAGAAAAAAAAAAAGGCAGACAAAAACAGAGTTTCAAGCTTTATTTCTAGAAAAAAACACCGTGGCCCTGCCATGAGGAGGCCTGACAGTCCCGGGTAAATCTCTGGCGTGACGCTGGATGGGAGCGCGGCCAGCGCTGCGTCGTCATACAGTAGCCCAGGCGGCCAGGAAACACCAACCACTTAAAAAAAACCTGGTCCCCTCTCACGAAGTATAAAACGGGGGAATAAAACAGAAGTCAAACGCGGGGGCGGAACGTCTAACACGTGTACGGCCCGGGTCTCCCCTTTAAGAGCGAAAGGTGCCACACGTCAGTGTGGCTCGGAAATAAAAAAAGAAAAAAAAAAAAAGGAGGGAGGGAGGGCGAGGAGAGAAAGGGGAGAAAATCCTGGAGATTCGGCGCGTGTGTGTGTGTGTGTGTGTGTGTGTGTGAGCCACCCAGTCTTGCTGTGAGACAGTCCCGGCTGTTTGGTTACAGTTGTGAAAGGTCGCGTGTCGATCGGGTTTACGGCTGCGAACCAGTGGCACTGTCCAGTTCCAGAGGGGGAAGGCGCTCGCGGAGCTCTCCGCTGCCCCGTCGATGCCGCGGCGCTTCATTTTTCCGCCCCCTCGCTCAGAATTTCAGGCTGAATCCCGGGCCCACGGCGGACGCCCCCTGGTTGCTGGTGGTCAGGTGGAAGCCCGTGTCCTTCAGGTCGTCGTCGCCCTGGACAGAGGGGGGACAGCAGGGAGGGGCCGTCAGAGAGGGACTATCAGAGAGACTATCAGGGAGGGACCATCACAGAGGGACTATCAGAGAGGGACTATCAGAGAGGGACCATCAGAGAGAGACCATCAGAGAGGGACCATCAGAGAGGGACCATCAGAGAGGGACCATCAGAAAGAGACTATCAGACAGAGACTATCAGACAGAGACTATCAGACAGAGACTATCAGACAGAGACTATCAGACAGGGACCATCAGAGAGAGACCATCAGGGAGGGACCATCAGAGAGAGACTATCAGAGAGAGACTATCAGAGAGAGACTATCAGAGAGAGACTATCAAACAGGGACCATCAGAGGGAGACCATCAGAGGGAGACCATCAGAGAGAGACTATCAGACAGGGACCATCAGAGGGAGACCATCAGAGGGAGACCATCAGAGAGAGACTATCAGACAGGGACCATCAGAGGGAGACCATCAGAGAGAGACTATCAGAGAGAGACCATCAGAGAGGGGACAGCAGGGAGGGATTATCAGAGAGAGACTATCAGAGAGGGCCCATCAGAGAGGGACCATCAGAGAGGGGACAGCAGGGAGGGATTATCAGACAGGGACTATCAGAGAGGGTCCATCAGAGAGGGACCATCAGAGAGGGGACAGCAGGGAGGGATTATCAGACAGGGACTATCAGAGAGGGTCCATCAGAAAGAGACTATCAGAGAGAGACTATCAGACAGGGACCATCAGAGAGGGACCATCAGAGAGGGGACAGCAGGGAGGGATTATCAGAGAGAGACTATCAGAGAGGGCCCATCAGAGAGGGACTACATCAGAGGTATCGGCTGGGAGCTGCCGGATGGGTAGGACCGCTGCTGAAGACATTAGGCTCTGAAGGGTGCTCATCATGGAAAACACGAGGAGGAAATACCCGGACACAAAGCAGAGGCCCGGGGCTCTGTAATCTATTTAACACAGGCGGCGCTCGCAGGGCCCGCTCAGCCTGGATGTCGGGGCAGGGGGGGGGGGGGGGGGGGGGGGGGGGGGGGGGGCCGAGCCTGATGTCCTTACCAGGTGACTGTAGCCCAGGCCTCCCTCGGGGGGCCGGGGGCTGGTGCCTCTCTTCACCCTCTGCTGCTCGCTCTTGGCCGGCCAGGTGGGGAACATGGACGGGTCGATGGGCAGCGGCGTCTCCCGGAAGTACTCGTGCTTGAGGCCCTCGTCGGCCAGGATCCTCTTGCTGGGGCAGTAGGTGAGGAACCTGCAAGAGACGCGCAGACGTAAACACCTGGGGGTGGGGGGGGGGGTTTCGGGGGGGGGGGGGGGGGGGGGGGGGGCAGCCACTCATCTCTCAGCTTCGTGCGAGCTCTGGTGTTTTGCTCATTAGCGGCCCTTTGTCCAGGTGGAAAAGCGATCGGGGCTGTGTGGGAGGGATGGAGCGTGGAGGTGTCATCTTTCTGTGCCGGAGCCAGAGATGATGAGGATGATGATGATGATGACGGCCGCAGCTACACTACAGCTATTTGTTTGCCTCGCCTCGGCGTGCGCGAGGTAAATAAGGGCCGGAGGGCCCCCGAGCCGCAGCACAGGCTCCCACTGAGCCGGCGGTAGGAAGCACACGCCCAGAGCTGAGAGCCGCCACTGCCGGGGCCCGGCATTTCATGACTGCCTCATTGATGCCTTTATTAAAAGAACCTGCCCTCATCGCTCTTCCTCCACCCTAAGCTCCCCACTCCCACCTCTCCACTTTTTCCTTCCGACCCTAGCTTAAAATCGCGCCGGTTCCTCCACCAGAACTCCAGACAATCTGGACACAAGATGCAGCCCTGGCAGGAGGGGGGGGGTCACTGGGTTTGTGCATGCACTCCTAACTGTGGATGACAGGATCAACGCAGCATAATGGCGAGCCGCTCGATTGTGATAATCGGTTTTCTGACCGTGTCTGATGGGAATCTTCCACGCATGAGCAGGGCCGGCGCGGTGAATGAGGAACACGGGCCTGCAGAGACTCTCAGCGAACACACGCTCGCTCGTCTTGGGACTAGAGATGGCGATAGCGGCTCCGTGACACGAGGGTCGAGGACGAGCGTGGGGAGGGGCTCTCGGAGAGGGAATCATTGTTTGCGTTTGGGAATTCTAAGAATGCGACCCCCCCCCCGCCCGCCCCACCTCTCTCTCTCTCTCTCTCTCTCTCTCTCTCTCTCTCTCTCTCTCTCTCACTCACTCTCTCACACCTGCGAGAGAGAGAAGCCGCTCCTCCTCGGGACCCTGAGGACCCGCGAGCCCTGCTGGTTTTTATTGCAGCCACTCGCAGCCCCCCCCCCCCCCCCCCCGCCTCGCCTGCCTCCTGCATGTGTCCTAGGTGATGGCCCCGCCAGTCTTTAGACAGCTGGAAGGTTTCAGCTGCACTGGACGGATGCCAGGCGTCCGCTGAACCGTGGTCCCCAGCCCCCCCCACCTCCCCGGACAGATCGTTACCATCCTGTCACAGCTGGGTGAGTGAGCTAGCTAGCTAGCTAGCTAGCTAGCTAGCTAGCTAGCTCGCCCGTCTGCCTCAGTCATCTACAGGTGTGCAGGCAGAGCGCTCGGTGGGTGGCTGAGAAGCCCGTCTCCGAAACGACGCTCGGGTTCAGAAAGTGCAGGGAGGGATAATTACAGCAAAAAAAAAGTAAAAGGCTTTTCCGTGTTCTGCGTCTGTGTGTGCGTGTGTTCTCCGAAACATTTTCCTGTGGTGTGGAGCATCACCATGGTGAGTCCACTGTCTGTCTGTCTGTCTGTCTGTCTGTCTGTGTGTGTGTGTGTGTGTGCGTGCGTGAAGCAGTACAAGGAGATGGAACGGGGGGACCGCTGCCGAGCCATGTTGATGAATTACCAGTCCGCTGCCGTTGTCATGTTGTAAGTCACGCTGCCAGAAATGCACTGACTGAATCAAAAAAAACATGAAAAAAGAGAGAGAGAGAGAGAGAGAGAGAGAGAGAGAGAGAGCTGGAAGGAGGAGCGGACTTTGACAGGAGCGGGGAGCGACGCGTTCATCCAAGTAAGGCGAGTTCCAGCGCAGGCCTCGGGACGACTGTCTCGCCGCGCACTGCCGCTGGCCTGTGCTCTGTCACTAATGGACGAGTGGGTTTTTTTTTTTTTTACTTCTCTTTAGAGGAGTGTCTCAAGATTTTCTACCGTGGAGAGCCTCTGAATCTCCTCAGTGGTGTCATCATCCGGAGAACACACACACACACATATATATATATATAGATGCACGGGTGGGCAGTGGGGTTGGGGGTGGGGGGGGGGCTGTAATGCAGTGCAGACGCAGCGCAGTAATGGCTGTGGAGCATCCTACTTGTTCATGAGGTCGAAGCCTTGGTCCGAGAGCAGCGCTCCAAAGCGCTTTCGCAGGTTGTTGTAGGGATACTCTGTGAAAGTCATCTTCTTCACTGCGGGCAGCTCGCCGTAGCCGGGCCAGATCTTCTCGCTGGGCGAGCCCAGATCCTGCAGACGACACACACACACACACACACAATGAGCACAGGCTGGTCCGGGGGGAGACGGGCAGGGGCTGCACATTCATTAGGCAGAGACGCACACGGGGCAGCTCTTACAGATCCCTTTGTATCCTGCGCTCCGTCTACAACATGTCCTCTGAAAGCACTTTGTCTTCCTTAAAGCCCGTGCCCTTTCGGCTCTCAGTTTACAGCTTCCCTCTGGCCGTCTGCGGTTCTGGATTTAACGCCACCACGTCTCTGCTTGCGGCTCTCCCTTCAGTTTGTCCAGGCAGGCAGGCAGAGAGAGAGAGCCTGCGCGGGCGCGACGGCTGCCCGCGGCCAATAGGTCTGAGACGCCCCGAGCGGAGAGGCCTTATCACGGTAAATATGACTGTGCCGCGCAGTCGAAAACTACAATGGAAAATCACTAAGTGATGGGCCTCTCGGTTTCATAACAGCTTCATCAGGTGTGGGGGGGGGGGGGGGGGGGGGGGGGGGAGAAGTAAAAATCCCCAACAGCGCCACGCTGTGGTGCTTTGCAGAACTCCATGCTGACCCACTCGCCGACGCCGACAGCGATCTGCAGGCTCTGAGCGCGGGAGTTTCACCCTCTACCGAGAGGGGTCCACTCTGTGCCGCCCGGGGCAAACGACGGGCGGTTTACCTTGAAAATCTTGTTGATCTGGTCGATTTCGGATTTTCCTGGGAAGAGAGGCTTCTGGGTGAGGAGCTCGCCGAATATGCAGCCGACCGACCACATGTCCACGGCTGTGGAGTACTCCTGCAGAGAGAGAGAGAGAGAGAGAGCGAACATGAGCGTGTGAGGCTGGTAGTTAGTCACTTATAAACCCAACCCCTCGCCGGGGTTATCTCTTCCTTACTGGGTCTTTACGTCAGCTAGGAGCTGGAAAGTTCTGGGGTCACGCGTTTATCTGGTTCATCTGCTCGCTGTGGGCTCTCACCTTGGCTCCCAGCAGCAGCTCTGGCGATCGGTACCACAGGGTCACCACCACGGGGGTGTAGGGCTTCAGCGGGGAGCCGTACTCCCGGGCCAGGCCGAAGTCTCCGATCTGCAGGGCGACACAGCGCCTACATCACTGAGCTCTGAGAAGTCCTGCTGCGTTTACCCTCCGCTGCTCCTTCAGCCAGACTGCTACGGGATCTCATCTTGGTGATCATGCATTGTGTGTCCACACACCTTGAGGATGCCCTTGTGGCTGAGCAGCAGGTTGGACGTCTTCAAGTCCCGGTGGAGGATCCAGTTATCGTGAAGGTGCCGGACGCCTCGGAGCAGCTGGATCATGAGAGTCTTCACCTCACCTGAAGGAGGGATGTCGTCGTTTTAGGGGGGAGGAGAGACTAGGAGGGAATTTCACTGATTCTGGACCCAAGAGTGCGGGGAACTTACCAGGCAGGAAAGGCTGCTTCATGGTTTCCATCAGACTCTTCAAGTCGTGCTCCACGTAGTTCATCACGATGTAGATCTTGTCCATGTTACTCCCAACGACGATTTCCTGATGCGAGGAGGAAGAGGAGTTGTTTACTGCTGGAACGAATCGGGATGCGTCCGTTTAAAGTGAGTAGCTGCTCCTCACCCTCACTGTGACGATGTTGGGGTGCTGAGCCTTCAGGATCGTGTTGATCTCCCTCAAAGAGGTGATGGGGAAGCCCTCCTTCTCCTTCTCCATCTTCAACCTCTTCAAAGCCACGATTTCATCTAGGAACAAGAGGTGAGACGCATCGTTTCACCTAGGAATCCCAGCTTGTGAGGGGAGCAGCACGCGGCTCTTTTGAGTGGACCACCCCGTACCTGTCTTTTTGTCTTTGGCTCTGTAGACCACGCCGTAGGTCCCCTCCTCGATTCGGTTCAGACACTGGAACTCCTCGACGCTGCGGCAGCCCTGAGAGGCGCAAACACACAGCCACAATGAGCCGCTGACTCGTACAGGTGGATCCCACGCGGGGTTAGCGCTCTCTGGCCTGGCTGAACATCCAGTTCCCAGTCTACGGACCTGTAGGGCCGGCAGGTACTTGGGCAGCTCCTTCTTCAGCTCCACAGGGGAAACCGGAGGGGAGTCTGGGATGTAGTTCTCCTGGGGGGTAGGGGAGCGGGAATGGGTCTGAGAGTGCGGCGTGGGGTCACCGTCTCCGGCGTCGTCCTCGTCGTCTTCGCCCTCCTCGTCTTCCTCGTCCTCCATGTCCTCGCCGCTCTCCTCGGAGTCGTGGTCGAAGCGCGACTCTGGCACTGCGAGACAGAGCCGGAGAGGGTTGGAGAGCTGCTTCACACTGGATGTGGACATCTCAAGTCCCCGCCGTCAGGATCTCGAATTAATACGTCCGAGTCAGTTAGCTCATAACATTGGCTCCAACATTCATAGTGATCTGAAAAAGTAGCGTTTAGGCTGTTTTTTTGGCACCATTTTGAAGCCAATCACAGGAAAGCTTCAGGCAACTGTAATGACTTCAGTTGCAGGCTAAACCATGGCCCTGTAGTGATCTAAACTAGCAGTACTAATAGTGATGATAATTTGATAATAGAACTGAGAAAGTGAGGTTTCAGCCTCAGTTGCTGAAAGTGTTCTCCTAAAACCAGTGGATCATCCATCTCAGTTCCCACTGATGTGTCTCTGCCTGGTGCTTCCCCTCCTAAATCTGAGACCAGGTCCTGACACTGGCTTTTGTTCTACGGTGGGGCTTCCCCTTTGTTTCTATTTGTGTCATGGACATATATTATCCCTCAAGAGAAAACCTGGAAATAAAACCTCCACATGTCGAGCAGACACAGCCAAACTTTTATCGACATAAACATGATTTACGGCCTGTCTTTACTTGGCCAACCAGCTCGTCTACCAAAAATCATGTCCAGATAAATACTCAACACGTGCAGTTACAGGCGGCCTGAAGAGCACATGAAACGCTGACCTATCCCCGCAGGCATCTGACGTCTTCACTCACCTGCAGGTATGTGGTTTCCGTTTTCCTTCTCGTCCTCAAAGTCTTCATCCGACTGCTCGTCCTCGCTCACGTCCTCTGGGAGGAGAAAGCCACAGAGTTTAGATCTCGGACCCTTGTGCAACGGGACTGACCTCCCCCCCACCGTCAACGCTCTACCTGCACTCTGTTCGGACCTCCCCGAGCCTGAGGCAGACTCCTCCTCCCCCTCCTCTTCCTCTTCCTCGCCCTCGCTCTGGCTGCTGGACTCCTCCTCCTCGTCGTCCTCCTCGTCCTCTTCGTCGTCAGAGCCCGACCCCGAGGCTGCGGGGGAATGAATGAGGCAATTAGGATTGGGACGTTGCGCCTCTGCGCCTGTCCTCATCCTGTCGGTTTGCGTCGCCCCGTTACCCATGGAGGACTCTGCCGTGCTGGTCTTCCTCTCGCTGTCGCTGATGTCCTGGAGATCTGCCAGCAGGTCTTTGATTTCCGACCGCTCCTCCTTCAGCGCTGCGGACGACACAACCAGACGTCACTACGACGCGCTATAACAGGCGTACGATGCACTATAAAGGTATATGACGCGCTATAACAGGCATACGACACGTTATGACGGCGTACGATGCGCTATAACAGCCGTGCGATGCGCTATAACGGCGTACGATGTGCTATAACGGCGTACGATGCGCTATAACGGCGTACGATGTGCTATAACGGCGTACGCTGCGCTATAACGCCGAACCCTGCACTATAACAGGTGTACGACGTGCTGTAACAGGCATACGACGCGCTATGACAGCGTACGATGCACTATAACGTGTACGACGCGCTATAACAGGCGTACGACGCGCTATAACAGGCATACGACGCGCTATGGCAGCGTACGATGCACTATAACAGGCATACGACACGCTATAACAGGCGTACAACGCGCTATGACGGCGTACGATGCGCTATGGCAGCGTACGATGCACTATAACGTGCACGACACGCTATAACGTGCACGACGCGCTATAACGTGCACGACGCGCTATAACAGGCGTACGACGCGCTATAACAGGCATACAATGCGCTATGGCAGCGTACGATGCACTATAACGTGTACGACGCGCTATAACAGGCGTACGACGCGCTATAGCAGGCATACGACGCGCTATGGCAGTGTACGATGCACTATAACGTGTACGACGCGCTATAACAGGCGTACGACACGCTGTAACAGGCATACGACGCGCTATGGCAGCGTACGATGCACTGTAACAGGCATACGACGCGCTATAACAGGCGTACAACACGCTATGACGGCGTACGATGCGCTATAACAGGCATACGACGCGCTATGGCAGCGTACGATGCACTACAACAGGCATACGACGCGCTATAACAGGCGTACAACACGCTATGACGGCGTACGATGCGCTTTAACAGGCATACGATGCGCTATGACAGCGTACGATGCACTATAACGTGCCCGACGCGCTATAACAGGCATACGACGTGCTGTAACAGGCATACGATGCGCTATGGCAGCGTACGATGCACTATAACGTGTACGACGCGCTATAACAGGCGTACGACGTGCTATAACAGGCATACGACGCGCTATAACAGGCGTACAACACGCTATGACGGCGTACGATGCGCTATGGCAGCTTACGATGCACTATAACAGGCATACGACGCGCTATGGCAGCGTACGATGCACTGTAACGTGCACAACACGCTATAACGTGCACGACGCGCTGTAACAGGCGTACGACGCGCTATAACAGGCATACGATGCGCTATGACAGCGTACGATGCACTATAACGGTGTACGACGCGCTATAACAGACGTACGACGCGCTATAACAGGCATACGACGCGCTATGGCAGCGTACGATGCACTATAACGTGTACGACGCGCTATAACAGGCGTACAACGCGCTATAACAGGCATACGATGCGCTATGGCAGCGTACGATGCACTATAACGTGTACGACGTGCTGTAACAGGCGTACGACGCGCTATAACAGGCATACGATGCGCTATGGCAGCGTACGACGCACTATAACGTGTACGACGTGCTGTAACAGGCGTACGACGCGCTATAACAGGCATCCGATGCGCTATGGCAGCGTACGATGCACTATAACGTGTACGACGTGCTGTAACAGGCATACGACACGCTATGGCAGCGTACGATGCACTATAACAGGCATACGACGCGCTATAACAGGCGTACAACACGCTATGACGGCGTACGATGCGCTATAACAGGCATACGATGCGCTATGACGGCGTACGATGCACTATAACGGTGTATGACGCGCTATAACAGGCGTACGATGCGCTATGGCAGCTTACGATGCACTATAACAGGCATATGACGCGCTATGGCAGCGTACGATGCACTATAACAGGCACACGACCCGCTATGGCAGTGTACGATGCACTACAACAGGCATACGACGCACTATAACAGGCGTACAACACGCTATGACGGCGTACGATGCACTATAACAGGCATACGACGCGCTATAACAGGCGTGCGACGCGGTGACGGGGCGGACCCACGCTCACCTGCGCTCCTGCGGGGCTCGCTGTGCTCGGCCCGTTCCCGGGGGGCGCGGGTGGGACTGCGGCTGCGGTGGCTCTGCTTGGGTTTGTCTCCGTACTCATCGGGTAGCATCCGGTGGTGAGACGGCACTGTGGGCATCAACCAAAAAAAAAAAAAAAGACAGCTGTAGTTTGACCATGACATGACAAGAGGTACGCAGCTCGTCCAGCTGTTTGTCTGATCCCAAACCTTCTCGGCGGGCGGCCCGCTCTTTGCGCCGCTCCTCGTCCCTCCTTTCCCGGTCCTTCAACTCGCGTTGCTCTTTCTGTTGCTCGCGCAACTTTCTGTCTCGCTCGCGCTGACGCTCGAGTTGTTCGAGACGATCCCTGTGGTCCAAAAAAAACCCAGGAGAATCCAATCGAGGTCTGTCCAGACAACCAGAAGGCCAGTCTTGTCATTGTTTGGTCATTAGAATTTTGTTGTGTACACTTTTCACCAATGCATACTGTTATGTTTCCTGCTGCGGCATTGCCCTGATATCTCCATGAATGTGCTACTACGACAATATGACAGTAGGATAATGCTAACAGCTGACATTCAAAGGCACGTAAAGTGAAAAATGAATCCAAATGAAGAGCAGATCTCCTGACCTCTCTCTCCGGGAGTGAGCTCTGGCCTGCTCCCTCCGTTTCTGCCTCTCCCAGTCCCGTCGGGCCTTGTCCTCCTCCCACTGGCGCTTCCTGCGATCACTCTCGCGCTCCTTCTCTTTATCTTTGGGACGGACGTGTTTCCCTTCGAGTGAAAGCGGCGCAGACAAACAAGAATGAGCAGATGTAGGAGGCACCACGACACTGTTTAATCCATTTATCGTTACTTCTCATATTGTGCCTTTTACGAGGCCACTGTTATCATACTGAGTTACCTACCAAAGTCTAACAGATTTATATCATTTTGGTCACACAATTTAACGGTAGTGCCACACCTCCTTCAGCAGAGTGACTTCGATGACGCCTTTTGTCTTTTCTCTTCTCCTCCTTTCTGTGGTGAGACTTGTCTTTCCGCGCTATCTGCTGTGGAGGCTTAATGGCTAGCGATTCGTCTTCCTCTCCCCTGTGTCAATGTCAAAATAAACACGGTGAGTCACTGAATGGGGCGGAGACACCGTGCTGCACATCGTTGACATGACAGACGACAGTCACATATGAAGCAATTACACTCCACAATTCCTCATACCTGTCCTCTGTTGAGTCTTCCCGTGTGTACGGGGAATTACGAATTGTTATTTCCATCCTTTGATCCCGTAGTTCTCCTTCCTCCGGAGTATCTCGTTTGGCTTCCCGATCATCCGCCTGTGGAACAAGGCCCTGCGTGAACTGGACGAAGACAAGGCCAGAATATAAGCTTATAACGTCCTAAGACGAGAAATTAGAGGGGCTGCACATCCATTTCCATGACCTCTTTGCAAAAAATAAATACTTTTGTTCCCAGAAATAACTGCTGTGAGCCTAGTTATGTGGTATGTTGTTATGTAAGTATGTTATGTGGGATGTGCACAAAGTGTCAGACACTTTACGTTTTTTTGGCGCTTGACGTCACTCCTCTCCTCTAATTCTCGTCTGCGCTTTTTCTCAAGAAGAATTTCGTCAAGAGTCTTCACTTTCCAGGTCTCCTTTTCGTCCCCCATCAGCATCCACTCTCCACCGCCTGTTCCAGGACACACATAAACAGACACAGTGTTCACAATGCAAGTTCTACAAAAACAGTTGATTGATCAACTGCAATCTTAATGGATGTGTTAAATGTGTGCCTATCTATCTATCTATCTATCTATCTATCTATCTATCTATCTATCTATCTATCTATCTATCTATCTATCTATCTATCTATGCTGGCATGACATTTACTCAAGTAACAAAGTGTGAGGTTACAAAGAGTAGAGCTAAAGAAGATGGTGTGATTTCAGTACTTAACATAACAGTCCACAGCATGGAGAGCATGGAAAAGAGATGAAGAGGCAAGAGCAAACAGGCTGGAACAGGTGGAGAAAAGTGTGAAAGGTTCACATGTCACAATGTTTAGAACACAGGCAGGGGCACGGAGGAAAAGACAGGAGGCAGAGCTGGATTTAGTAGAGGCTGAAATGTCGAGATTCACTTTAGGAGTGACAGGGGTGGATGGGATCAAAGGGGCAACACGTTAGATGTTTGGGGTCAAAGATGATTGGAGGGACAGTGATTGAATCGGTAGGAGTGTGCTGAGGTTAGAATAGCCAGACAAGAGGCCTAGAGGAAGACCAAAGGGAGGATGTAGTGAAAGTGGACTCAAGGTTAATTAGTATGGGAAGAGAGGATGGAGGATGGAGAGGATAAAGGCAGATTATTGACTGTTGAAAACGAGCGACAGGTTCAAAATATCGACCAAAATGAACCAATACGGTTCAGCGTATAGTATGTTAATAAGGGGAGGCAGTCACATCAAAGCTGTTAAACCTTGAACCTAACGCTACACTAACATAACATCCGAAGCACCTGCTAGGCCAGCTGCAGATACGCTGCTAAAGCTACTACTCATACTGAATGGGAAACGTTTTATGTGTTTAAGTCGTGAAACTACGTCAACGCATCAATCAAAACAACTCAACAGTTTGTTGTTTTCAGGTAGCGGTGTCCGGCGGGCAGAGCGGTGGTCCTGGGCTAACCTTAGCTGCTAATGTTAGCGCCAACTAGCATGTGCGGACGTTGCTAAACCCCTTCTGCGCTCAACCGCGAGGTTTTAGCGGGACTGGGCAGTATAGCCGGAAGAGGTGGTAAGAGGGAGCTCACGGCTATGTTTATATTCGGGATAAAGGGCGCATGTTGGGAGTACTGCGCCATTAACTGCGGAGGAGAAACAGTCACACTAACCTGAGATATGCGCAGCAGCAGCGTATATGGCACACCGGAAGTTACAATGTGCTAGCGGGTCCGTACTGCTTCCAGGTCAGGAACAGAGACTTCCTGCAGTGGTAGAGTAGTATTTATGAAAATAACATAAAATAAACAATTAAACTCAATCTTTGTCTATGACGCACATGTAGGTATATTACATTTTAGCTTGCAAACGCAAAACCATGACATGTAAGCAAAAATTATTCATGTTGTAATATGCAATGATGATCCTACGGAAGCTGAGAATGGCCATGTATTTAAAAAATTCCCAAGGCCGTCCTCGGCTTCCGTACAATACTGCAGTTTTTCTATGTGCGCAGTACAAGACACTCGCTCAGTCTGAATTAAAAGCCAAAGAAAAGAAGAAGTTAGTTTCAGAGAAGATGTAAAAATCCAGGATTTCCTTCAGTTTCCTGAGCATCCTCACCTCAGCCACCTGCTGAACAGTGTCCAGCTCAGGCCTGATGGTGGAGCTCACTCTCCTGATCAGTTTGTCCGGACTGTTCCTGGCCTCCCCCTAGGCCCAACTCACCACGCCAAAAGACAAATGTACTGGCCACCACAAACTGGTAAAAGGTGCACAACGAGAGGTCTGCCGGATTTCAACCTTCTCACCTCCATATAATTAGACCAGTCCAGCTAGTCATCCAACTGCACTCCCAGGTGTGTAGCTGGAGACAACCCCAGCACCTGTGCCTCCAGTGGTGACTGGAGACAGTGCAGTTCTCTTCATTCTGAATCAAGCATAATTTCCATAGTCCTCCTCTGATACAGCCAACAACTGCTGAGTCATCAGACAATTTCCGAAGAAAGCGGGTGTCAGAGCTGTACCAAAGGTCTGGTGTGTACAGCGTGAAGAGAAAAGGGGACAAAACAGTTCCTTGAGGACAGCCTGTGCTCCGCAGGAACTTGCGCCAGATACAGTTCTTCAAACAGACATACTGCGGTCTGGTTTCATCACAGGAGTCCTGATGACATTACGTTGTCTGTTGCATGTGGATGAGGGTATCTTCCACTTTCATGTTTGACTGATACACAAACTGTTAAGGATCCATGAACACCTTCCCCTTGGGTCCTAAATGAGAGAGAACAACCTCTCAAATGACGTCATGATGTGAGAAGTGAGTGCTCCAGGCCTATAGTCATTGGAGTCATTAATAGATTATTCTATTGACAGCAGTGGTGCATGTATTACATTGTTCCAAAGCATCTATTCTTTTCATTTTTCAAGTTTCCATGTTGTGCCGCTTTCAGTGCTAACATCAAAATCCAGTTACAGAGAGACATGAAAATTTACAGCGCAAGACATTTCACTTTGCACTGCACTATCAGCACAGGATGTGATGAAACCGGACATAAACAAAATCACGCACATCTTAAGTGACTTTTTATCTTGGAGTAAATATTCTTGGAAGGTTAAAGACAAAGCTGGAGTGTAGCCAATGGCTTTATGACAGGATGACCCCAATGAACGCATGAACTCTGGCCAAGGATCATACCGAGCAGGAGGGTGGACTTTCTCAGGATCGGTCGAGCCTTTAAAAGAGCTGAAAGGCAGCTCTCTAGGCAGGTTGCTGACTGCGACAGGCTCGTACATACAGGTGAGCACATCTCATTCTGAATATCCTCTGACATAGCATAGTCAGTGACTCTTTTATAATGCATTGCAAGCAGAATCACAAAGACCCCCCAGGAGGCGGACGATCCTCAGAGGAGACAACTTCCCACATGGAATCCACCACTACACCCACTGTGCAATATGACCGCTGGAATGAGGACAACATCAACATGAACGTGGAGGCATCGCAGTCAACTGCCAGAAGGTGAGACAGAAATTTGTAAATATAAAACTATGACGTTTTTTGTTTTTGATGTTGAAGTTTGTAACCCTGAAATATGGAGGGCATAAGCACATGTGTTTCAAGAGGCACAATGTGACCTGCTTTACATTAAAGATCCCAATGTCACAGTGTAAATTACATGGATAAGACAAGCCGACCCAATTCCAAACACAAAAACAAGCCAATTCCACAAATACTAACATGAAATGATCATATTCTTGACACGATCATCTCATTTTCTGCTCTTTCATCTTCGACGCATAAAGTAAACTGTGCAAAGTTACGGTCGTGAGATGACGCGGAGACACTGGATCATGAATAAACGCCGTGTGCCTCGAGTCCGTCTGACGCGCTCCTCCGCTCACAGGATCTACAGCAGACTGTGCTTCGGCACCACTGGGATAGCAGTGAAGGCAGTGGGCGCCGCCACGGCACTGGTGGTCGTCTACATGATCGGATACGTCACAGGATACTACGTCCACAGGTGCTGACGCAAGACGGAGCCCCGAGATTCCCGGTGGACCACAAGATGAAAATGCTTAAAATGTATTCATATTGTCATTGGTTGTAAATGTTCATATTTCTTTTGTTTGGTGCGTAATAATAGTCACACTAACATGGTAGGATGACAATAAAAGGTCAGTGTTGGAAACGTGCATTGTGTACATTTGTGGTGTTTTCATGGATTTCTGCTGTTATTATTGCGCCCCTGACAACAGTTTGCCTGGTAAATCTCACGTGGATTGTCTTTTAATGCAACTTATAAAAGAGAGGGCAGGAGATTCCTCTAAATATGAAATCAGCACAGCTGCTCATTCATCTGTGCTTGATCAGGAGCCTCATGATTCAATAACAAGTTGCAGAGACTTGTTCGTGCAGGCTGCTGAATCACAGATTAGACGATCATAGGTTTTGACTTATGTGGGATGTGCTGGCAGCAACTCGGCGATGCATCTTCAAAGCTGTCTCCAAGAATCCGATGCTCAGAACAACCTTTTCACCACTTTAGGAAAATGGACTGCAATCTGAATGCCAGACAACATTAACAGCACACACCACGTACTTGAAATGATCGATATATAACCAGTTCGTAAAACAAAAAGAACTGAACGGTTGTTTCTGAAATGCTGGAATGGATTCACTCACAGCCAATAAATGTGCCTATAAATTTCAGAGAACTCTGTCCTTTCTTTGGTGTTTTCCTCACCCTGGTTGAAGACGTGGTCCAGTTACTCATCTCAGACAGATGTTTGTGTGTATTACAGATCTCACATACAACACCACAGGTTAAAGAATAGAGCTTTCAAAGTCCTTAATAGTCTTTCACCCCCCAATTATATAACATAGCATTTTCTGTAGGATCATCTAAATTGTTTATTTACCTTTGAACTAAAACTTTTCCCCCCCTCTGGGCACCTTTAAGGCCTGCGAGGATGGATCATTTTGTACCCAGTAGTTTTATCAGGGTTTGTCGGTGCCAATCTAAAGCACGCGAGCAGGGGAAATTTAGAGTCCATTAACATTCACACTGTGGTGAACAGCAGTTTAGAAAAGCTGACATGCATGCCACTTGGGTTATCACATCCGGACTAAAATGACAGCATACCGTCCGACATACCGTCTTTTCTTATCAAAAGATGAAATTACAGTATGATAGTGAGGAAGTTGTAGCAATAAAAGAAGTTGTACGTGTTAAGCCTGTCCTGTCGGTCATGTAAGCCAGTGTATAAAGTCCAGCAAAAGCTCTCCTGTCACTGTAGCACATGCAAACAAACCTCTGAGGTCTTTATAAATCTGTCGTTGATTTTCTTTTTCGTGCCTGTCACAATTATACCTCATCAAGCATGCTACTCTGAGAGGGCAAACCCGGCTAAACCGAGCACATTTACAAGAATGAAATCTGAAACCTCTGCTACCGTTTACTCCCCCAATGCTGTTTATTTTATGTAAAAAAAAGTCTGAAATAATTACATTAATTAATTAATTAAAGGTAAGAGCAGTAAGAGCATTCCAGGTGGAACAACCAAACAAGAAAGAATACATAATCTAACAATGAATATTCACCTATTTATTCGTTTATAATTTACTCCCAATTTTGTTACTGCTGCTGCAGGTAGGCAACGCCACGCTGCCCTCCTGTGTCAGACAGAATAGATAGATAGATAGATAGATAGATAGATAGATAGATAGATAGATAGATAGATAGATAGATAGATAGATAGATAGATAGATAGATAGATAGATAGATAGATAGATAGATAGATAGATAGATAGATAGATAGATAGATAGATAGATAGATAGATAGATAGATAGATAGATAGATAGATAGATAGATAGATAGATAGATGAGGTGTGAATGAGTTCTATAGGCTGTAGACACGGTTGTTATGATGAGATCGAGCCAACACATCGATCAGTCGATCAGTCAGTCATCGAGTGCTGCTCGAGCCCCGGGACACACACTCACACACCTGTGGCTGGCTGGCTGACTTGGTGACTGACTTGGTGAAACACGTCTTGTCCCGGGTCGAAATCCCGTCCAGTGATCTAGTTTGCTCCCCGTCTCCTAGGTCACATGTGGCGATCCCTGCCGTGTGAGGGGGGGGAAGCCGTCAGTGTGATGTCAAAGCTGCGGGCAGGAGAGGAGAGGCGGACCTGGAGGAGCAGCTAACAGCGTGTTACACACACACACACAGGGAGGGAGAGAGAGAGACAGAGAGAGAGCAACATGAAACATGGATGAGGAGGTCGCCGAAAGTTGGGAGGAAGCCGCCGATAGTGGGGTAAATATAATCCGGATCGTGCCAGTATTACAGTGGTGGATCGCGATTGTTGATCAGAAGGTTGTTGAACTTGTTCCCAGTGTTGGAGCGCTGGGGCCGAGCGTGTGGCTAGCAGCTAGCCTTAGCTCCCAACTAACTTGGCGAGGTAGCGGCTAAAGCTGCTAACCTAGCGAACCCAGCTCCAACATGGAGCCAGTCGGCCGGGCCTGCTTTTCGCCCAGTCGAAGTGAAATAAACATCAACTTACCGAGACTTGATTAGCGAGCTTACGCAGGACGAGCTAGAGCTCTAAAAACCCAAAGTTACTGTTGAATCGCGAGCACAGGTTGACGCTAATGCTAAGCTAACTCTAAATACCGTGGCTAACAAGTTGGCAAATGTTCAGACCTATTTCAAGACACACATGACCACCACTGGAACTCCCTGACTCCATTTCCGACGCATTTCTCATATTTTGGCAGATATTGTGGCACTACATCGTAGACAATAATCTCCGGAACACCGAGCCATCCTGTGTTCCGACGACTAGCTTAGCAGGCTGGGAGCCACTCCGAAATGTTACTAATGTGCGCTGAGAAGATGTCGTTTTCTCCCTCAGGACGGTTTAACGGGGGTTTATAATTTCACTAAGTAGCTATTTACGCCATGGCCTGCATCTCTGGCACCTTTCCCCCAAGGTGTCCGGCTACGATAGCTGTGATGGCTCCTGGTGCAGTAAGTTGCTCATTTCCTGGAGTTAACCAGGCCAGGTAGTTGCCGGGACCAGAGACAACATTTTGGGGCCTGGTTTGTGTGTAAGTTGTGGGGTACTGAGCCCAGTTTGTGGCCAGACTGGAGACTGGCTGACTGGGGGCCAGCATAACGCCAGTTTGGCACCTTCTTCCTCCGAGGTGAAGTCGCTCCCGGACGCCTCAGCCCCGACCTCGACCCGCTGGTTCTCTACTTCTCTCTCTCTGAATCACCCCCACGCATCATTAGTCAAGTTCTGAGTGCGTTTCACTCGCTCCTTTCACATTTTATTCATAAATAAAAAGAGCCAAAGTTGGTTTCGGTACATCTACGCAGCAATACAAGAGCAGTAAACATTAAAAAAAATCATCTCAAACAACACATGTTGCAGTATGATGGCAGTCCAGCATGGCTCCTCTACTTATGTGCACAGTGTTGGACTGATACTCAGTCTGAATTAAAACCAAAGCGGAAGAAGTGGGCTTTCAAAGACGATGTGAAAGTCTCCAGGATCAAGGCGAAACTCCTTGCTCCATCTTCCTGCGTCTGGTCCTCAGTCTGGTATAGGGGATATCCAGAAGTAGCTGAACCTGACCCAAGTGACCTGTTTGGGGTGTGAAAGAGCAGATCTACAAGATACTGGGGTGCCAGTCCGTCACCAGCTTGAAAGACGAGCGTCAAAATTTAAGATCGGTACCGAGCGGCACTGGAGAAAGTTAATGATAGCTAGCTGAGTTAACCGTTATGTTATGACTCGGCAGCTGCTCTGCATAATGTAAAAATAGCTTGTAACTGAATCCGGCGGTCTGTCCCGCTCTCCTGCTTGCATGCTACCTGCCACACTTCTTCTTCCTCACCCCAGATCAACGTGACCGTGTTGTTTGTTTACATGAAATTCATGTTTGGGCTATTTTTGTTCCCCCGCAGGAAATGGAAAAACGGTTAGAGGAGAAGCTACGGATCAGCCAGAGAGAAAAGTAAGGCCTGAACACAGAAGTATGGCAGTAATCCGAGTTCACAGCTTCTCGCAACAAGTTTTCGACCCCCTCGAGACCACATTTCTGTACTTTTCTTGTTATCAGGGACACTACATCTTAACACTAAAGAGTTAATATCAGGTCCCTGTGTGTTTTCTGGTTGCACATGAGTCACATTGGATAATTGTGGCGCTGCCGCCCCCACTAAATATCCTCTTCCTGTCTGTTCGGCCGCTAATTTGGCTTTGTTCTCCGGCGCTCTCTGCTTTCAGGGAGACGAGCAACAGCTCTCCGCGCTCCCCCGTGAAGACGACCATGGTCATACAGGACGACTCTCTACCAGCGGCGCCCCCACCCCAGATCCGCATCCTGAAGCGGCCGGCCAGCAACGGCTCGCTGGGGTCGCCCCTCAATCAGAACAGGCCCACCCCGCAGGTCAAGTCTCTGGCCCAGCGCGAGGCAGAGTACGCCGAGGCCAGGAAGAGAATACTGGGCAGCGCCTGCCCAGAGGAGACGCCTCAGGACAAGCCCAACACTGATCGGTGAGGATGCACAGATCTTGGCAGATGTTGCTAATGACAGGGTGTTATCGCGAGATGTAAGTAGTTGTCATTTGAAAGACACCCAAGCAGGTTTTTTTTTTTAGCCATTTAGCTAAATTGAAGAATGTATCCCACCACTGTTTCTGTAACTCACCCTTTTAATATGATGAATAGATGTGGGGCCGTCGCGCATGAGCAACAAGCTCCCGGCGAGTTACTTTTGGTTTCGTTTTGCAGACTCAGTCTTGTGGAACCGCTTTGTTTTTGTCTCTGCTAGGCCGGGTTTAGAGTGGCAGGAAGCGGAGCTCTGTAACCCATCTTTCAAGGGCTTTTTTTTTTTTTTGCCCAAGAGGCAACGCTTGATTAACATCATGCGTGGCGGTCTGTCGTGAGAGTACAGGGCTCCAGTAATCAGGACGTAATCTGCCCGGGATCTGCCACACGTGAGAGGTCGCTGCCACTAACTAATCCCTGTCTTTTCTGCCAGGCATGGGCGTAATAACTCTACGTTGCCTTCCGAGGACGCCCGATCAAACAATCACACTGTTCACGGGCATCCAGACGGCACCCAGGGCTTCCGACAGCACAGATAGGTGGGCCCCGGGGCGGGGTGCGGGTGGTGGTGGTGGAGGTGTGTGGGGGGCGGGCACCTGGCCTATCGAGGGGAGAGAGATGGAGCACCACCCCGAGAGCAGAGAGAGCAGTTTGTCCTTCCTGAACCCCTCCTCCATGAAACGGGAGCCTGGACCTTCCGGGAGGACGCGCTGTGGACAGGTTCTCTTCTCTCCCATCTCCCAGTCTGGTTTTTGACACTGTGATTATGGACATCTTCTGGACTCACTGTGATGATCCCTTTAAAGAGTGCCCCCCCCCCCCCCCACCCACCCTCCTCCCCTCTCAACTCCTCCTCTCCCCTCCTTCCAGCGCCCCCCGCCCCCCCCCCCAGCCGCTCCGCCTCAGGACGCCTCAGACTTTTAAGCAGGGGGAGGCCAGAGAGGGGGAGGAGTGACGGGCCCTGGCATCATGTGAGGAGCTGGTACTTGGGCAGCAGCTTTTCCGCAGCAATAATACCAGACATCACTTCTCACACCTTTTTACATGTGTTTTTTTTTCAGATGTGGGCTGAGAACGATTTTTCTTTTTTCCTTTTGTGTAATTTTTGTCTTTTTTTTCTTCTTTTTTTTTTTTGCTTGCCTGTAAGTGTCCGAACGAGGATGCTTCGATATGTCCCGAGTACTTCACATCACACACGCGCCACTGGGAATCATGTCAGACATGTAGTGTCGAGAGGTTTTAAGCATATCTGCGGGTTTTACAAAATCGGAACCGTTTTTTTTTTTTTTCTAGCTTTTGTCGCCACCTCTGGCGTCTCCTCACGGTGGACGGACACAGACAGACAGACAGTCAGAGACAGACAGACAGGCTGGCTGGGCTGCAGCTGGTGTTGGTAGACCTCCAGCAGTAAACTCACCGCAGATGCTGAGCTTAACTGGAACCTTCCCGCCGACTGAGCTGTGACAACACACCCCCCCCCCCTCCACACACACACACACACACACACACACACACACACACACACACACACCATCCCACCACCACCACCCCCAGCAATGTGTAAATCGCCGTTTTTTTTGTTTGTTTTTTTTCAAATCGTAGGTTGAGGGTCTTTGTCTGTCAGGCTGTGTATATCTGAGTTCTGTTTAAGGGTTTGTTTTTTGTTTTTGCTTTTTGTTTTGGATTTTAGCTCTTCAGCCGTCTTCCTTGGGCCGTCACGTCATCATTTCTATTTAAACGGTAAAAGCCAAAAAAAGAAGACAAATTAAAAAGAGATTGTGGATACAAGTCGATTTTCAGTAGCTTTTCTGCCTTTCTTTTATATATATATATATATATATATATATATATATATATATATATATATATATGATGTGGCAGCGACGTCGGAGCAGTATTTTAATCCAAATCGACCGATTTCCCCCCTTTTTAAAGTCCTCCCGGTTTATTCAGAAGTCGCCGCTTGGGGGGCGGTTTTTTTGGCAGCGGCTCGAGGAGGCTGCGATGGAGGGGAAACGAAACTACTGCTGTACTCCGCGAGCCCCCTGGGCCACATCCCCACCGCCCGCCCGCTCCTCCACTGGCGCACGGCGGCAGGGGAGCTCCGAACGAGTGGACTGAACAAAGATTGTATTCCTCCAGCAGGGGTTCCATGTCCAGACTGAAGCTTGGGTCGGCACTCTCCGAGAGAAAACAGTGCTGTAGAGAGTGCGCGTGTGTACGTGCGAGCGTCCCAAGATGATTTAGTCCCGGTTTGCCCCCACCCCGCCCCCCGCCAGTTGGCTTCTGGCCGACCAGAGAAACTGAAAGGATCCACCGTTGTAGTGGATCTGAGAGATTGTGCAACCCAGGGAGGTCAGGACTTCCTGGCTGACCCAGGGCCGCTGCGCCCCAGAAGGATCTTCCTACCCCCTTTTTCTCATCATTGTTTGTTCAGAGATCTCAAAGCCATATGCAGTGGTGCACATCCAACGGTAAGAAGAAAAAAAAAGTCGCGGAAACGGTGGAATCTCAGCTTGTGCCTCCTGCGTCACATCTCAACTTCCTGGGTGTTGATTTTATTACTGTAGTTTTCAAGAAACTGAATATAGCGAGGGAGGGTCGGAGTTCTCGGCGAGAGATTTCAGTTCAGGAAGTCTAGCGGCAGAGCGGGAGACGAGACGGGTTGAAGCAGAGCTCTGAGTGAGGACACAAACTGCCTGTAAATAATGATTTAATAAAATGATTTCCAAAAAAGACCCCCCCCAAAACCGTTCAGATCTTTGTGTCGCGTTCGTTGACCTGGAGTACTCTGTCGCTTTTGCCCGAAGCAGGTCGCAGAAAGTGCAAATTCAAGAGGTAGTCGTGAAACGTCCTTGAGAAATATAGCTGTGTAGTTCTCGTGCCTCATTCAGGAAATCCCAGTCACTCACTGGGGAAGTCATGTCAAGTAGCATGGACCTCATTCAGAACACACTCAGTGGAAAAATAGAATTTATTAAAACGGTCGGGACGGCTGGGATGCTAGCTGATGCAGACGGCCGTGGGCTGGGAGGGGAACACGGGCTGGTTGAGGCGCAGCCAGGACGGGGAGGCGGACAGGTGCGCGTCGAGCCGCTTGTACTGCTTCTTGGACGGGCGGCTCCCGCGCAGCCGCCGGATGCAGTTCAGGATGCCGCAGTCGACCAGCACCTGGAGGGAACGGCGACCGGGTCAGACGGCGCGTCACGGCGAAGCGCTCGGGGGCGCTGCCCCGTCCGCCCAGGAGCAACGCTTGCCACATTTTAATGGAATCTGAATATTTCTTGAGAAATTTGGTCTATTTCGACTCGTCCGACACCGAGAGCAGACGCTAACCCAACATGGCAGTGCATGAATAAGGTGTGAGCACTTGACTGTTTTGACGGGACAGATTGACATTGGTATACTCCACATTCCACCATGAAAACCCAACCCCAGTATGTCAAATCGTGATGACTCGAGGCACTTTCTCCATGAAGGAGAAGTGCCTTTAAAGAGTCCTGATGAACTCCAGTCTAACTCAAACGTTCAGCGTTAAAGAGAGTCACAGCCAACCGCCATATCTGTGGAGTCGTACTGCGCAGTCTTCTGCATATCGTCTGAGCCTTGGGCCAACGCTCGGGTGTTGTGCCACTGCGATCGTCACTTACCTCCACAAAAAAACAGATGATGAGGTTGAGCGCGGCCAGGGCGACCAGCAGCATCTTGTAACCCATGTCGGAGAAGTCGTACAGCTCGAAGAGCCGGCGCACGTAAGGCACAGGGTACAGAACCAGCCACGTCATCACGGTGAAGAGGACGAGCAGCAGGCAGAGGAAGGGCACTGCCGAGAGGGGAGACGAGACGAGTTCAGTCTTGTCCACTTGTCACGTTTCATAAAGATGGTGAATGCATGGGCCCGGATCCTCCTCTCCGCACCCTAGTGATGACTGACCATTGTGGTAGAGGGGCTTCTTGTGAGGGTAGCCCTTGGTGACCACCACAGCTAGGATGATGTACTGGTACCCAGAGAGGGAAAACACACTGGTCTCCTCCATGTTGGGCAAGTTCTCTGTTCCAAATACTGTGGAGTTGAGTGGAATATACCTAGGAAAACACAGAGCTGTGCAGTTAATCAACATACACATATACATATATATATGTATTGTTATCGGGGATATAAAGAGCTACGCCACATGGTTACAGATTGGTGATTAAACCTGCGCCCTCTCACTCACCATTCTTGCGAGATGGTGAGGAAGACTGCAGCCAACTGGCCCGTGACGATGAAGAACATGAGGATGACGAGGCTGCCCAGGATGGGCAGCGTCAGCAGACTGGCGGAGGGTCTGCGGGCTTGCAGCTCCTCGCTGGGGCCTCCCCTCCCCATCAGGATGGCCAGGGACGTCACCAGGACCAAGTCGAAGTAGAGGAACTGCCAGTCGCCCAGGGTGGTATTCATCTGCAACGCAGGCGGCGGGGGGATCAACGAGCTATTTGGAATGGGGGAGGAAGAACAGCGGAGGGCGACGGACGCCGCTGCGGAGGGAGCGCCACTCACATAGTAGAGGATGAGGACGGACGTGAGCTGGATGAGGCTGTACAGGGCCATGTACCTGAAGAGGCTGAAGGAGGTGACCAGGGAGCATCGGCCCTCTCTGCACACACACACACACACACACACACACGGGTGTCAAAGGCGTTTTTATTCACTCACCCTCCGCGGTCTCCTGTGCTTCCCGGGCCGGCTCCCTCTCGACACCCTCACCTGATGAGCAGCGGCACGCAGCTGATGTTCCCCACGTTGGAGGTGAAGGGCGAGGCCACCGAGGCCTCGGCCTCGGACAGGGAGACCCCGACGTCGGCCGCTCTCAGGGCCCCGCAGTCGTTGGCCCCGTCGCCACACATGCCCACCCGGTAGCTGCAGCGGACACAGGAGGTCGCCGTTAAGTGGGACATGCACTCCCTCTCCTGGCCACTAGGTGTAGTTTTCGAGACTGACTCGTGACTGGACTGGTAGTCAGACTGCATTGTCCGGCGTCCGCCTAGGAAAATCTCAAAGGGCTAGTGGGGACGTCCGGTCGAGGAGGGTTTTACTTCTCCTTGCCTGCCTTGTTCTCTTGCCGCGTTTACCATACTTCTCTCTCTTTCGGCGTTTGGACTCACTCCAGTTTCTGCAGCTCCTTCACCAACTGGGTTTTCTGGTCCGGCGACATGCGCGCAAACACCGTGGCCCGCATCAAAACCTGCAGCGTGCCAAGGACAGACCTGGTGTCACCGCGACGTTTCCCTTCGCCCGACCTTCCCGCCTGCGAGAAAACGAGTCAGATCATACTTCACCTTCGACAGATGCTCTGGGAAGTAGTCGCACAGGGCGGCGAAAGACTTCCCGGTGATGGCCAGGTGATAGCCAGAGCCGCTCTGGTACAGGCCCTGAGAGCAGGGGACAGAGGGGGCAACCAGTCAGTGACGGCAACCGGGCTCCATGATGCGATGGCCTCGATCCAAGCTGCCATGCAAGGGCGCTGGCCGGTGCGGAGCCTCGTCCCGAGCGGGTCCCACCTGGGTGATGACCTCCACGGCGCTTTGGGCGGTCGCGCTCCCTCCCTCGTCCAGGCTGAAGATCATGGTGGCCCTGGCCTGGTCGGCGGGGGGCGTGGCGTTGACAAATATCACCTTCTCGTGGCAGCCCACCATGCCGCAGCTTTGCGCGACGTTGACCGCCGTCAGGACGTTGTCGCCTGCGAGAGGGACGGGAGGCCGTGAGCCGACGCGCTGGCTCAGCCCCGAGGAGCGGAAGGAAGCAAGCAAAGTCAGTCGCTCACCAGTGACCATGATGGTGCGGAGGTCCGCCAGTCTCATGGCGTTGATGACGTCGGCCGTCTGCGGCTTCACCAGGTTCTTCATCATCAGCAGACCCAGGAAGTGCATGTCCGTCTCCACCTCCTCTCTGCGAGAGAAACACAGCCGCAGCGACAGCCGCGGCTGGAGATGAAAGCTCCAGTTCGCAGCCGCACGCTTCACACGCAGGGAAGAAAGGAAGACAAATGGAAGTGAAGGTACGAAGGACTAAGCCGCATTTCAGCTTTTTTTTGTGGAGCCAACGAGTCTTGTGGCTAGAAGATGCCCATTTGGTTTCCTGAGAAAATGACTGAGCAACATTTCTGCTGGGAACGTTTTGCCATGGCAGGCCACAGTGAGATAAAAAAAGTTCAATCAGCAGGTCCACTTCCTCGTCAGGCTACAGATGCGGTGGGTATCTCAGTATGCTGCTACTCTGAGGATTTCTTGGACGCATTTTAATCCCGTAGCTGTCTGCATCTTTTTAGACCACCACCATGCATTTAAACTGTATAAGAGTACAGTTACTCTTACTTTGTAGTCGATGTATGCACTGTCAGTCTGTGTAAGTTTCAGTAGGAAGCATCGGTGAGGCCCTGGACGGACCTACCAAGGGAGAAGGAGATACAGTCTAGCTCCTCACCGATCCATGCTCCCGATGTCAGTGTCCTCGTCTAATGGTTTGTAGCCGAGAGCAAGAACCCTGAGGCCCTCACTGGAGAAGTTCCTCAGTTTGCTGGCAAACTGCGCCGGCACTGTGAGCACAAAGCACCCCGTTAAAATCTTTGCTGTTGCCAAAATTCCCTTCTCCCGTCTTCATTGATTTATTCATCGAGGGAATAGGATTAGAAACTCTCACTGACCGGTTTCTGGCCGGCAGCGACTCGCCACCATCTCTGGGGCTCCTTTGATGAAAGCGAGACGGGAGCCCCCCCCGGGGGCCACCGTCACCACGCTCATCCTCTGCAGGGACGAGGAGAAGGGAAACCTCCGGACTATGGCCACGGCCCTGCTCGTCAACTAGCAGTACAGAGAGCACGAGGAGAAGAAATCTGTGTAATCCATGTTGTCTCAAGAGTCATGAGAGTGATGGCGACGAGTGAGACTCACAAGTCCTGCATCCTGTAGCCCCTGAGTGGGAGGTCTCATTACAGCCAAAACCCTGTGCCCTCCAAACTCTGCATCCAGGGTCTGGTCCTCTGGCTCTGGCTCTTGGAGAGTCTGGTCAGTAAATACAGATCCATTTAAATGAACATGCTACACAAAGTCATCTTTAAAACTTCACATATATATTCTGTGATCACAGTCGATTGCTAATTTCGTTCATTTTTTTTTCCACCCATCGTACCCAGCCGGTGGACTCCACCATCTTCAGCTCCAACGGGTCTCCGATGGGCTGACCCCGCAGCAGCGTGACGGTGTGGCAGCAGGCCAGGCCTGAGAGCATGTGGCCTGGAGGCAGGTGTCCGGGCTCTGGGACCAGCTCAGAGAAACCAGCTCGACCCCCTTCCAGCACCCCCGACACATCCAGGCCGTCCTCCGTCAGAGTTCCTGTCTGGGGGGGGGCAGAGCGGCTCCGATGAAGGGTGCTGTCCCACCCCAACGCACAAGACAACGTCAGCTCGGGGACTTCACCTTGTCGAAGCAGAAGGCCGAGACCTTGCCGGAGATGTTGATGCGCGGCGGGCTGATGCAGAAGACGCCTTTCCGTTTCAGCCTGCTCTGGGCGAAGATGGTGCCGGTGGTGATGGCAGCGGGCAGGGCAGGAGGCACCGTGATGGTCACGATGTCCAGACTCCTGATCACCAGTTCCACCCAGGTCATCTGGACACACAAGCAGGCAGAAGCTTCATTTGTGACCAACGTGCTACATAGGGACAGGACCAGACACCGTCCGGTACCGAGTTTGTTTATTGTACTCACGTTGGCCCGGAAGAGGACCACAAAGCTGTACACGGTGCCACAGAGTGCTGAAACGAGGACAGTACAGCAAAATGGGCCAGTTGTAGGTCAAAAGAGTGTGGAATACATAGTGTGAGAACATTAGCATGACTGTCAGTCAGGTCCTTGCTTACCCACAGCTCCGAGCATGAGCAGGAACTTGGCAGAGTCTCTGTAGAAGCGGAAGTTCTCGGGCTGAGGGTACAGGATGGAGCTGACCAGTTTACCCTTGGCTGTGAAAAAGCCTGAGGGAGCGAGACAAGGAAGCAGGAGAACTTGCTCGACTTGGACTTTGACTTTACACACAGTGCAACTGGAAGACATTGTGTTAGCCCCGACTCCACTAGAAGTCCCACGTGGCAATGGCTCGGCTCGACTCGAGTGCGTTTCCTTTACAGAATAGTGCCCCATTGGGAGTACCTGGTTGTCATAGCAACACAAGCAAAGCTGGATCTTCTCACCCAGTGCTACTCAGCCAAACCCGGCAGGCGAGCAGGTACTAGAAAAATAGTACCGGGTTACACATTCCAGGTAGCATTAGCACAAAAAACTGAGTCGAGTCGAATAGAGTCCAGCCGGTACCATTTAGTGGAAACGGGGGGGTTACAGATTTTCGTGACAATCTCACCGGTGCTGGTGACCACAGCCACAGCCCCCCCGCTGCGTCCCAGGCCTCCTCCCTTAGCCTGAATGATCCTGGTGCCACAGAACAGCGTGTGCCTGCGCTCCGTCTCCGCACTGTACTTCCCCTCACCGGCCGGCAGTGGAGTCTTCAGCACCGGGACACTTTCACCTGGACGCACAACAGACCCAGAGCTGGCTTACACGCGAGCTCCTCTCAGACGTCTTGAAACATAATAATAAAAGATGGAAAAACTGACTGGGTCCAGGTTGTGAAAAGCCTCATGGCCTACAGCAGCTTTCTACAGCTTTTGTTGATACAGTCCACACACAGTTTCTACATATATTTTCTATATATTTTAAGTCTTAAATAGGCAACAATATTCCAGTCTTTTAAGAAATTAATAATAACTTATGATTATTATTGCTCAACTCCATTCTACCATTACTTGTTATTTTATAACTTAGAAGTTTCTTTTTATTATCATAACTTACATATTGTTAGTTGTTTTGCTCGACATTATCGTTTATCATTTACTCTGAAGATTCTGTGTGGGCTGTTCACTCTAAATTTTTGGGTGCAAATAATTAAAGCAGCTCAAATAATTTCCCTTAGGGGGCTGAATAAAGCACTTGTCTTATTATTATTCATACAGTGAGGAAATCTGGTGTGCTCTGAAGATACTGACATCCAATGAGGCAGCTGAAGTTCTAATGTATGTGTGTGCGTGTGCGGCTGCAGGCTGTTTGACCGTCACCTGTGAGCATGCTCTCGTCAACAAGGCACTCCCCAGCCAGCAGGGCTGCATCACAGGGCATCTGCAGGCCGTCCTGGGGGAGGATGAGAAAGTCGCCAGGGACCAGGTCGTCCGATCTCACACGCTCCTCCGCTGAGGAAACACACCGCTGTGAGCCACTGTGCTTTGGGTCAGTGTCGGTTTGCTGAATTGCTTGTTATTTTTAAACATGAGACCTGTTAAGGCAACAAAGGGCGTGGCAGTACACTGACAGTCCTGTCTTCTTTTATCACTTCTTGCCCCATAAATACTTCAGGGACTAACGATCACATGGCTCAGAGCTGTCCAGAAGAATTCAGTCAGCTCTAGGATGCTAGCACAACAGCTTCAGACTAAATAAGCATGATCTTTGTGTTTTCTATTTGTGTATTTTTGCTTTTGCATAGCTTCTATTGATTACAACTGCAAACCCGACACCCGAGTATCATCTTGGTCAGCAAAGCGACCTCATCCTTAAAGCTTCTGAGCCTCTCTAAACGAACAGATATTTGTCACTACGTCAAACAACACACAATCCCCCCCGCTCCAAGCCCCACAGCCATCAGGAAACCAAAGCAGGCCTAGAGACAAACACTGAGAAGGGGCGGTTCGCAAATAACAGATCCACAAACATGGAGTGCAAGACGGCACATTTCAAGAGACTCACATTGAAAATATCACTGGCAATTACTTACCTCCCGAGTTTCTACGTACTGTGACTTCTGTGATGAACAGAGCCATTTTGTGCAGAGTGACGCTTTGCTGTGGAGCGACACGTCAAAAAAGGTTTATATAACAACCATGTGTGAAGACACATGTGTTAAGTCACACACCACTGAGCACACAAAGGACAGGCTCACCTTGCGGATTTCATAAACCGAGACACAGATGGACACAACGGAGATGAATAATATGCACGTGGCGTAAATTACATAATTGTCAATCATCCACAGGATGATGCTGAACACCTGGAACACGTAGAAAGGGTTGAGGACCTGAAAGAGGACGTAGGCAGAGAAGAAGAATCGTAAGAAGTGTGTTCGCGTTAATAATTCGCCTGAACCTTAAACAAAACCACTGTTTTACGTCACCTCCTCAAACAGCAGTTTCATAACAGGCTTCACAGGCACATCAATAAGGTTGGGTCCATACATGTCTCTCCTGGAATAAATGCACAGCGTCAAATAGTCAGGTCCTGGGTAGTCAAAGCAAATGGCCCTGTGATCTGTCCATTTGTCACATCTGTCCTGTCTCACCTCGAGCTCTGCGCCTGGTGACTCAGGCCATTTTGGAAGCTGAACAGATCGTTGCAGGTCCAGTCCTCATTGAGGACACTGCAGACAAAGATGGAAGGGTTTTTTTGTTTTTTTTTTTTACATCATTCACGACTTAGGACGTAAAAGAGTTTGCGGATGTTCTGCGTCGGCACCTAACGCGACAGAAAGCCTGTCTGTTGTCCAGCCAGATGAAGCGCAGGCCTTCAAACAGGTAGTAGCGGAGCAGCGTTTTCTGGAAGGCAACAGGGGCGACTTCTTAGACCGGGAAAGAGGATCGCTCAACACATCACCGTGGGATACAAACTCCAAACCATTTTTACCTTTTTCTGGTGCAGCTGAATGGTGTCTCGCCATTCAGCGTCCTCCGGCTCACTCAGCATCTCCAAACTGGAAAGGGACACATCACGTCAGCTTAGCCACATCCATTTACTCAAAGAAAACATGCACATGGTGAAAGGTTGGTGGTGATGCGGTCAGAGGACTGAGCTGTGTCCCTGACCTGCCGTCCTCCACTTCCACTGTCTGGACCTCCACCACACGCTGGACACCTTCGTCCTGGAGGAAACACAAGTACAGTTGTGACTGCTGAAAGTCTTGCGAATAACAGAATAACGCGAGGTGTTACGCAGGAAAGGAATTTGTCCGTTTTCTTACTCTTATCAGAAGAACATCTGCCACAGCTGGATGGCAGGGGCGGCAGCGGGCGAAGACGGCCAGCCGTGGAAACCAGTGGAACACGATGAGGGGGAGACCCAGGAGGAGCACGGTGACCACACGCCACAGCCACACACGCCAGGGCACCCTCTGGTACCCCTGAACATCCTGGATGCACGGCGGAGGCAGACGGCTGAGATTCAGACACCGCGGCTTATCACGACCCACATTCGATGACAACAAAACCGCCAAAACAGACACACTGTGACAGCGGCTTCCTCCGCCTTCAGCAGCACTCAGAACGACCCGATTCTGCTGCACAGGCTGACAAGATGGGGAACTACGCAGGTCTACAAATACAACCTGAAAGCAGTCACCTCGACTTTTCACATCAAGCATGTGAGGCCTGCCACTACTTCCACTTACTCCGACTTACTCCAGTTTGACAGTCTTTATCCGTTTGCTCGGCAGGAACAGTGAGGAGGTTCTTACCATGTGGGAGACAGGACAGAGCAGGGGGTCTTGTGGACCGGGTGAGGGGAGTCCGCTCTGCGGCTCCGCCACACTACCTACGGGACACAGGGTGGAGGTCACGCGCCATTAACACAACAATCCATGGATAGGTATCTACAGAGGGAAACTTTCTAGATCCCTCGGGGAGGTAGCCTTTGGGGAAGAACACACATTTACAGAGCAGCGAGACAAAATATCCACGAGAGACAGAAAGTGCAAATACAGTACAATATGTGTACTGGTGCAAAAGGGTTCCAGACTATTTGGGGTTTCACTCCATCTTCAGATCTTTAAGTCTGTCACAGAAATGTGAGAAACTTCGAATAAGTGTTTGGTTTAACACCCCATCCCCCACACAGGCTCGCGCGCACGCGCACGCACACACCGGTAAGACAGAAACATTAACTTTAAAGAGCACCAGACGATAGTAAAACGCCCCATAATGAGTGGTTCAAGCGCCATATCTAAACGCTGCACAATAACAGACAAGATAACGCAGGTGCCGCGAGTAGAGACCATCGTTTCACCGCGCGTAATGCGACGGTCCCGTAAAATCTCGCCACTAAATCCAGTTCAGAAGTGACCGAGGAGCAGACTTCTTACCGTCGCCTCGACACTAGCGAAACTCCACGGCGCGATAAGCGTAGTCCGTGAATGAAGCGACACGCCGGGAGGAGCCGCCTGAGAAACTGAAGCATCCCGCCTCTGTTGATCTACCTGCGCAGCTCCAGCTCCAGCCCCCCTCCCCACCCCACCCCCGTTACCCGGGGGACAGAAGCCGGTCTGACCGGCTGCATGGGGCTGAGCCACGGGGTCATACACCTCCACTACACCACCCCCACCCCGAGCACCACCAGCCAGGACAAGCGCACTGAGTGCACCCAACACCACAATAAACCTGTTACGATATGCCACAAGATTACATTACTGACACTAAGATTATGATTATGACTCATTCATTTTAGTTAGCCTAGTCCTATTTAATTTTCATGTGTATGCGCGCCCGTGTCTACAGAGAATTTGACAACGAAAATCAGTCGCACTGTATCACTCCATATGACTGAGGATAGGCAAAACACTGGCCAAAATTCTGGCCACTTAATTGACTCATCTCATGAGGTGCAAATCAATTTGATCCCACCAGGGGAAATGCATCAGCAGCAGCATTCTAAAACTGTGATAAACGGGTTATCACAATAGCTTAGAGTAAAATCGGTGTGAGGGTATGGTAAAGATGGGCATTATCCCTCATCCGCCTCGACATGACAGCGTGGCACATTCAGTGGAGGTTAAGGTACTGCAGAATGGTTATAATGAGGCCCGACAGGTGTTGAAGAGTCTGGCAGCTGTTGGGGTGAAAGACATGCCGTAGCACTCCGCCTTCACACTGAGGGAACTGCTCAGGACAGCTACACTCTTATGTGCAGGTTGTTCACAATGGACATTAGTTTAGCAGACGTCCTCCTCCTAGCCAGCTCCTCAAACAAGACAGAGCTGGCCCTACCTGTTACTGTGTGCCTAGTTGCTTACACACTACTCTGATGAATGGCTACACACCATATACACACTGCATGAGAATAGCCCAGTCAGCTGCTGTGCTTTGATGCACATGACTGTAGTGTAATCATGTGGAAGCTTATCAAGGCGAATGTAACTTATTTTGCCAGATCACATGCTTGCTTTGTTCCAACTGGGCCAGTCTCTTCCAAAAGTGGCCTCTAAAAAGACACTGGCTTTGTCCTAGTTTTAAGTCATTCATTGTAGTTTCTAGGCATCAGTCTGGTTTGAAATGAATTCTGACTGGTTTCAGGTATCAGGTCCTTCACATACATCTCTCTTACATAGGACCCTCTCAATGCACGCATCCAAAAGTCATCAGTTCTGTTTCATTACCTTTACCCAAGAGCACCATGAGTTCTTATCAAGGCAAATTAATTACTGGCCTCTATGAGGCACTATGATTTGAGAGAGATTAGATACCTGGGAGCTCTTGGGTAGTTTTGGAAAATGTGGCAGAATTCTTGACCAGGTTAACAGGTCTCTAAACCTGGTGTGTATAAGAGATAAGAAAGGAATTTCACTTTTTTAATTTTCTCTCTTTCTAATTATTATTTAAAAGCTGTACCATTTATATTTTACTGCTCTGTAATGCACTTTGCATTACACTTGGGAAAGAAATGTGCTATCAAATAATGCTGCCTGGCAAGTTCAGGTCGCGTATAAACAGAAATTAATGCGTCACTCATGTTGACTGGGTTCATAATCTAACAAACAAGAGTTATTATGAAGCCATGACGCCTTACTTGACTGTTGTCATTTACAGCCCGAAGTACAAACAGAAGTGGAGGTGCAATCCCAACAGAAGTAGCAGTAACAATGGCAAGAGACTAGTTACACTAATTACAACAATCAAAGTGTAAGTTTAAGCAAAAGGTGAACATTATTATTGGTAATGGCTGTGACACAATTGAAAGAGTTATTGAAAAGTATTCCAAGACCATTTTCTCATTAGGTAGTTTTCATTTTCTCATTAGATAGATAGATAGATACAGATAGGTACAACTGTATTGTTTACATGTGTTCTATTTGTGTTGGCTCTGTGCGCCCTATCCGAACTCAGCTGTGAGCTCTGATAGGACAACGTAACTGCCTCTTGTCTGGATGAGAAATAAACTGAACCAAGCAGACCGAGGCCTCAAGAAGTCATATTCAGAATGGCATGGAAGCATCTGAGCAGTTTCCAATAAAAAGTCAGACAGTTATCTACATCCACTGTCTGCAGCCTAGGCACAGTCACAGTCATATATATATAAACTTAAACTTGATAGCCTACTTACCAAAGATAGAGCACAAAGGTTGAGGAAAGATGAGTGTAATCAACTATCAACTGAAACAGCCAACAAGTAGGCAAAACAATGTGCTTCTGAAATGCTATTGCACAGTGTCTAAAGCTATGAAGAGGACTGAAGAAAAACCACAGTGGACTTGACGTCAAAAAGCCACAACCAATGCAACACAAGCTTTAAGGGCAACCTACATTTGGGAGGTGGGTGACCTTCTATTGAGGATACATAGTGGACAGTAATCCTGAAAAATATGACTTCAGTATTAGGATTACACTAGGCTTTTATACGGTTTATCTCGAACAATGCTATTACACAAGGTAAACTTTCGGAGGCGTCAACAAAGGTTTAAGAGACAAGCTGTCATCTGAGATGAGGCTGCATTGAAAGAAACAACACTCGACCTCAAACACCACAACACTGGTTCTGTTGTTGCAGCTGCATGGTACAGCTGGTACTTCCGCTCTGCTGCCATCATTTTCATTCAGTCCCATTGCTCTCATTACTGACATTTGTAGAGTCAGCTTTTAGAAACCAAATAACATAAAGGTAAATATAATGACAAGCTGGTGACAGATGAATGGCATGCAAAGGTGAACTGACTGGTGCAATTAAGTTGTTGAGCATATAGTCCTGCCCTGTAACTACCCAAATATCACCACTGTCAACCTGTAACGCTGTGTTTTCAGCCTGACATTACTTACTTTGCAAACGGATTTATCTTGCTTACTGTGGTTGCCCCTCCTTATTACACCTCCTTTGTACTGGCATACGGCTCGATTTCACTAGTAAAAAAGCTTGATAACACTGTTAGTTCTGCCATAGCAATCACCAGATCGACTGCATTCTTAAGGCAAGAGACCAGGAGCGTGCCAAATGATGCCCGACAAATCAATCACTATGGCAGATTTCAAAGTTTGGACTAAGGTACTGAAGCACTGAATCCTGATTCCAAATGTCATTTGATAAAAATAACGCTGCTTCACAGTCAAAGGGAATTCATTGGTAGAGCGCTCCTTAGCATCATTCTGGTCAAGTGACCGAGTGCTCATGTGCACCATGAGGAGAACAGCACAGGCCTGAATGCTTGACTCTGGTCCACTGGCTCTGTTGTGCATTTTGATGGCATGGTTTTAGGCCAACTGATTGCAGGAAACTGCATTGTATAGCAATCCCGCTGAAACTTTTCTATCATTAAGGGCATGTGTCTTTCCCATGATGCATGAAAGGCATGGCAGTGGTGCCAGGAATAAGACAGCAATCTAAAGCAAATACAGTGATCTGTGCATCTGTTTTTGAACAATCAGTTCTCACCGCCGCCGCCTTGTTCACCGAAGACCAGAAATGTAGATGTCTTTTGAAAGCATGTGGTGTACACCTCCCGTTTGCCGTTTTAACGGGGTAATCATTTTGACCATGTGCTCTGCCCTCCAGTGTTGACAGGTTTGTTTTGGAAGATAAGTCGCCAAGAGGAAATTAACTGCGTCTTTATTTATCACTTCAAATATTTGTATACTCAATTTCCTTATCATAACGGTGGCATTAAGGGCAGATTTGGTTAATTGGTTCTAATTTGTGCTTAGACGAACTTGATCAGTCATTCAGCTCCTGATCAGAGCTGCTGCTATTTTGACACTGGCCAACAAAGACAACAAAACTGGCTGACTTGTTTGCCAGCTGTTGCCACCACAATCCCACAGTGTGTGGACACTCCGGTGTGTAAACACCAGAAAGGAAGGAGGAAGTTCACCGCCCAGATCTGCTCCTATCTCCTATGTCTATCTCCTGTGTCTATCTCTTTTAGCTCAGACACGTGTGCAGCTCTGCTGTCTCCTCGGAAAGCCTTTAGATTAAACCCATTCAAATACACTCACCTCGCCTGTCCATGGTGTGTGCAGCCTCCACATTAGAGCATTAGAGTGTCAGAGCATGGTGAGGAGACAGATCGTCCACCGAGTTGTCCAAGGAGCCGCTCTCTTCACAGCCTCCTCAGCTATAGCCCAACACCGTCCTACGGGAAGTCACGCTGTCCAAAATACTGACAATCGCGTGAGGACGGTCACGCTGCTGCCGCGATTTTGCGTGTGCTCGGCTGTAAATATCTCCACATGAATCACTCCGTAGGCCTTTATTTATTCACATAAACACGTAATTACACCTCACAACCCACCACCAATAAATAAATAAACGAATAATGGTGTACAGGACCTCTCTTGATGTTCCGCTCATTCCGTCCTACGCTCATTCATTCCGTACGCCCTCCGTGCCGTACGTCCCATAATACAGTTTACCGTTTGGGATAAAAAAAGCAAACAAAACAAAACAAAAAACAGTCGAAACTGAAAAGGAGATCTGAAAATGAGGAGTGTGTTTAGCTTTACAGTTCACCTGTGCAATGTAAGTGAACGGAAGTGCTTTCCAAAATGAACCAAGTTTCCAAAATGAACCCAAGTCATCTTTTAGACGGACAGGCAGATATAGATTCTCCATCTAGACCAGACTAGCCTGACAGTTTTTACGAAGATTGAATAGAAAACTAGGAGGAGTTGTCATTTCATGCTATTCAGTATGCTTCATGGGCACATTAGTCCATTTTCAGCTTGGTAAATCATATCCAATGCAATTGGAAACCCCCAACATGAAATTTGTTTTTATTCAAGATTCATTTGGACAGAAAAAAAACCCCCATGTACATCATGTAAATGACTCAGCCAGAGGCTTCATTCATTTAGTGTGCCAGAAAGTGATCCAATTTATTTGTCGCCATAAATATTGTTAAATGCAAAGGCAATCAAAGAGGGATTTATTCTCTCCTACTTCAAAAACACACATTTAATGAGCAGAACATCTTTTAAAGAACAGATATTTAAATATTTACACAACATTTCATCAGCTTTTTCTTCGGAGCAAATACGACGGAGCCCGTATTTTCACTGTGCGTATGACTAGCAGAAATGTGGTCCAAAATGCTGCATCACTCAAAATACTTGCTTAACAGTCCTTTCCAGCTCCCCTAGCTCACGCCTTCCTGTCTTCTGTTCCCTTTTACAATCGCACTCGCACACATCCACGCACTCATGAAACTGAAAAGAAAAAGGTGCTGATGGAAGCAAAAGTTCTGGTTTGGCTCTCCTCTCAACGTGTTACGCGTAGCTCTTCGGCCTGTGGGGGGGGGGGTTGTATGGGGACTTCATGAGGCCAGCGCTCTCTTCTCTTTGTAGGTCGCCATCATCTTCTTGATCTCGGCGATGGCCTTGCCCGGGTTGAGTCCCTGCGAGTTAACAAGTGAGCAGTGACAGTGAGCAACTGGAAACTCTAGCAGGTCTGTCAGCGTGAAAGTCTGCGAGTCTACAGCCAGTACCTTGGGGCAGGTCTTGGTGCAGTTCATGATAGTGTGGCAGCGGTACAGAGAGAAGGGGTCCTGGAGCTTGGACAGGCGTTCCTCGGTGAACTCGTCGCGGGAGTCGATCATCCAGCGGTAAGCCTGAAGTTGATGAAAGCTGACCAGTTACTAGTCTGGATGCATGTATTTATCTTTACCAATAGGTCTGATAAGTATCTTCAATGCAGTTCTAAATATCATGGCGGCAGTCAGGTGAGATTTCACACTCCCAGACACGGTTCCTCTCCAGCACATGACTGAAGCGGCAGGCTGGATTCTCCGGTGTTATGTCATGAGCTGACCGGAATATACAGCCTCAGCGCAAACGTGCAGCTTTTTTTGCTACATCCAGGAGTTGGTGAAAACACACGCCGACTCAAAATCTCAGCAGAGAGCTCAGAGGGGAAATGCTCTGCCCAATAAGGTTGAAACAACATGGATAACAAAGGATAATCTGCAGACATATTACCAGCCTGACCTTTGCCCAGACCGAGCTCCAGGCTACACTTTGCACCTTCAAACTAGTTCCCTCACTCAATGGTAGGGAAAGGTTTTCAAATCCTTTGAACACATTTTATAGTCAAACCCTCAGGAATATGTACCACCACTTATTGCGATTTGGAGACTGGATCTGAATGTGTCTCAGCGCACCTGCATTAGGACGGCAGGTCCGAGGTATTTGTCTCCGTTCCACCAGTAGCTGGGACAGCTGGTGCTGCAGCAAGCACAGAGGATGCATTCATACAGGCCATCCTGTTGGCACAAAATGAAAATGTATTATTGTGATTATCAACACATAAACTCACCTGTTCAGTAATAATGGCACTTAAACTAGGATTGAAATGCTCACTATTACCCTCCAGAATGTTACACTGCCTACTGACAGATTCTAAGATCAAGGTGCTTATTTATGGTAATTGATAATGAATGTTGTCTCATTCCAAGAAGGTCCCAGGTTTGACTCCCGATTGGATCCAAGACCCTTCTGTGTGAAGTTTGCATGTTCTCCCCAGATCTGGGTGGAGTTTACTTCAAGTTCTTAACACGTTCTAAAATATGTCTGTTTGGAGACTGTAAATTGCCTCTAGGTGAGGACGATTAGTGCGAGCGTGTGTTCATGTGCTTCTGCGTTGGCCCTGGTGTCCATGGTGTATTCCCTGCAGTGTTTGAGACATGAAACCATAAAGGTACAAAGGGGGCAAGATAACAGATGGATGGACTTTGTTTTATTTACCAGTTTCTGTCTGTCCTCCACTGACTGGAAATACTGCTCCTTTCCTTCTTGTGCCTCATCCTTCTTTTTCAGGTAGGGCTCAATGGATTTATACTGTGCATAGAAGTTGCTCATATCCTGGTGGAAGTCAAGCAAAAAAGAAACTCAGGGATCAAGAACATTCACTACATAACTTTTATGGTAAGATGTGGAAATCACAGTTGGCACTTAGTACTTACAGGCACCAGATCTTTGACCACATACATGTGTGGGAGAGGGTAGATTTTGGTCGGCTTGCTTGTGTTGGTGTCAATTTTGTTCAGGCATGCCAGCGTGTTGCCTCCATTAATGTTCATGGCGCAGGAGCCGCAGATACCTGAAGGAATACACAAGTTTGATATTAGATTTTACAGTCTGTTTTGTTGCTGTGAGAAAGTGTTGTTTCTGTCGCTTACCCTCACGGCACGAGCGTCTGAATGTGAGCGTGGGATCCATCTCATTCTTGATCTTAATGAGGGCGTCCAGGACCATCGGACCACATCTGGAAGAGCAAAAACATGCAGATGTTGATTATATTTGTGGAAACAAAAGCGCGAAACGCAGCAAAAACGGTGTGCTCTTGACTTACGCGTTGAGATCGATGTCGTATGTCTGCATTCGTGGTTTGTCTCCAGGTGTGTCGGGATCCCAGCGGTAAATCTGGAACTTCTTGATCCTGGGCTCAGGGGCCGGAGCAGCCGCAGTCTGTGCATATCGCACCATCTGCATCAACAGCGATAAACAAGAGATGAGGCCCATGGCATCACATAGGTACATTGTATTGTAGAATAGACAGACTTTCCTTTTTCTAGCTTTTTTTCCCTCCGTATCACTTCTCCAGATTTGCCCTTCATTTGACTTTACTAGAACTACTAAGTATGAAACCGAGAAGTTAATGTAAGAGATGTCCACACCATACCATCATGTGACCTAGCTCACCCTCGGCTAAAATAGGCAGTGTTTGGTAACTCTATCCTTTGGTCCACCAGCTTCTTTTAACAGGACACAGGCAGTGGCCGTACATTAGTTTAACTAAACGGACTGAAGACATGCTTAGCGTGCAGGGTGCAACTAGAGATTGCGACACAAACTTGGAGGTTATGAAGGCAATAACTTTATGCGCCCAGCTACGCGGTAAACAGGCTTGAACCTCGTCTATAGCGAGGTGTGGTCGTGGCTCCCCCTGGTGGCCACGCCGGAAGTGGCACGGCAACAGTGTTACATCACGGTGCAGTTGCAGTTACCTAACTAACTCTCGAAGGACAATAAAACCTTGGTCCACACGCTATTACTTCGACACTAGGTATTAGAATTAGAATAAAATAGAGACTAGTAATTAGATAAGTCGTGGCTGCTTAAAAGCTGACTAGATGTGCAAGTCTATCACGTAATGGAGTGCCTCGAGGCAGTTGTTTCACAACAGTTAAAGGTTTGAGTACTACGACTGTATCATTGAGTTTGACCATTAAACTAAGCTATATGTCTGTGAGTGTGCGTATATATCTCTTTCTCTCAGCATATGAATGTGTTATTGACACTTAACATGGTAGCGACAACTGCTAGCTTAGCCTCCCCACGCCTTTAAGCATATCTAGAGGAGAGCCAGGTTGTTAAGTGACACGATTATTGTCACATACACATACATTACTTGACAATGAACCCAAGTCGGACTACATTGTTAAGTCAACAGAATGATCCAGGTCTTTGAAGACGTCCACACAGTGAGGTTAGCCCCATGCGGATACGGTCAAGTCTCAGACTCCGTTAAATAGATTAGTACTCACCACCATCATCCCGGAGTTCCTGGCAGCCAAAACATTTCGGCTGAGGGAGACACAGGCCGCAGACATGTTTCCCAGAGGTAGTTGCTATCACTGACAGAGACTGACACACAGAGATTTGAGGACGGGTGACTTTGAGTTCTGTCGCTCCGCTGAGCTCCACCATCTATATGCGTTCACGTGACGTGGGGCACGTAGGGGCACGTACGAGTGCGTCACGACTGCTGCCTTCACGTGTCCTCGTTCAAACCGTTTGTCTGTACGACACTCAGAAGTGATTGAGCTGTAGCTGGGGACAAGTAAAAGTCAAAAGAGCACACAAAAGAGAATGTGACAGTGGTATCATGTTAAGAAAGATATACACCTTGGTCAGCCAGGTTGTAAGTGCTGGATTAAATAGTGACTAAATAAATTCTGACAGCACGTGAAGGCACCAGACCGCTCGCACACAGCTATGCTGTAGGTCGGTTATATGTGTTTGCCGCAAAGATACACGATGGCATGCGCCGATACGTAACAACAGCTTGAACTGGACTGTGATCACGATTTTAATCGCACGAACAGATTATTTAATCTTTTTGAAAGACGTAATTTTATATCAGTTTTTCAGAAATGTTATTATATTTATTACCCTTTACTCATTGTATTCCGGTGGGTACACTACAGACCCCCGCCTTACAAAACGTTTTTTGTGTTCTTATGAGTTAAGAGATCAATTGCTCAGATTTCGTGTTGTAATACATATATTATTACTGTAAATTATAAAAGACAGACAGACAAAAACAAAATTGTTTCATGCAAAGGTACAAAACACTTGCAAGTACGGAACAAGAAAGGAAATAAAGTATTAATATAGAAATGTAAGGATGTAGAATATGTAGAAAATATTTTAACCAAGATGAGCTATATGCATTACTACAGATAGATAGATAGATAGATAGATAGATAGATAGATAGATAGATAGATAGATAGATAGATAGATAGATAGATAGATAGATAGATAGATAGATAGATGGATGGATGGATGGATGGATGGATGGATGGATGGATGGATGGATGGATGGATGGATGGATGGATGGATGATAGATAGATAGATAGATAGATAGATAGATAGATAGATAGATAGATAGATAGATAGATAGATAGATAGATAGATAAATAGATAGATGCATACACACAAACTCACACACACACGAACATATATACAAACAAACATACGGCATCATAAGTTAGAGAAAAACACACACAGGAAAAAATATTCATAAAGGATAGCAACTCATCAGTGTAGAGTACAAAATACAAAGGCTCTTTGCATTGGTGCAAAACATTGCAGATGATGTGTGAGAAACAGTGAGAAGCATTTCTAAGAGTTCTTAGAAATAATCAAACAAACAATAAAATAAAAGCAGTTGTATCAGCAGTTTTGTTGCTTTAATGATAATAGTGATCGAGTTACTGCAAATCTGTCCAGCTTAGATATATGATCCCTTTTACGACTATTGATAAACCATTTACAATATTAACAAAAGCTCATAAGGCAGATTGGAGCGTCTGCAGCGGCTCTATCTTGCTGTCCTATGTAAATGTTATGATGAAGTGACAGAATTCTTGCTTTTCAATCTTGATTGAATGCACTCAACTTTACTGGGGCATGCACAATGAGCCATTGTGATGGAAATGAATTTGAAGGTCAGTGGAAAAACCTTTTTAATTACTTCAGTGGTCTTCATCTCCTTCATGGTCAATGAAACAGAGTGGCCAGAGTCATTTCTGTGTGCGTGTGTGCGTGTGTGTGTGTGTGTTGCCAGTTGAGAATATAGATATGTCTTAGCAAGGATTCTCACTGTGGTAGCTTTTAACACATGGGTGGAATGGACAGTTTTAGCTGCACTCATATTTATTTTTCAGATTTCAAAATAAAAGCATTCAACGTAACGCCTGCATGAAGATTTATTAACAATTTATCTATAACACACAAACACATATTGATCAAAATAATATATTTGTGCAAAGTAAAGTACGGTGATGATAACAGGTTAGATAAACACTTCATACATCAAAGCGTTTTTTTTTTGTCTTTTTCCTCCAGTCACACTCATCAGGTAAATCATTAAGGCTATAATCTTTCTGTCTGATCTCTGTAATCCAGTCATCAAAAGCGTACAAATGTGATAGGAAACCTCAATGATTTATTACAGAAAAAAAAGATTCTACTGAATCTGGACTAATTCTTTATCTGAACAAACTGTGCAAAACCTGGAATGTGCTACGGTGTTGCTTAATCTGAGAAACTTTGCAAATTTAGTTGAATGAAAAGAGTCACATCCCTCTTAAACAGCAAATATTGTCAGCATTATAAATTTATATGTACAATTATATTTGTGCAGAATAAAAAAAACAGGGACAAAAACCGTTTTTTTCTCTTAACTGTGCACACTTCTACATAGATCACATTTTGTCTTTGTATCACAAACTGTTGTCTTTTTCCAGTGCTACACAACATTTGTCTTGATATGTATTTTTGTTTGCCAAGGTGAGTGCTGCCTCTTGCAAAACAGCCCTGGGTGATTTAGAATAGTATAATCTACCAGTTCTTGTATTGGACACTTTGATAAACTCATCCATGCTGAGTGCCCTTGCTCTTCATGGGGTGAGAGGATGACAGGCTACTTGTAGAACAAGTACACAATACATTACTAAGGCATTCAGACCTGCACCATGTGTCGGCTGCTGGACAGGACAGATAATAGAGATAAAAATAGATGATCAAAAATGGCAGGAAGTAACATTATATGTATATTTACTTGAATAAATTCCCTTCGGAGATGAATAAAGTATGGTTTTACAGCAATTCCTTGTCAATAGATAGGTTACCAAGCGCCCTCGTTACACCTTGCAGATCCCCATTGATATTAGGCTTTACTGGTTTTATTTTGAAGGTCTGGACAGGATCTGTGTTATTGTACGCAGACTGTAGTGATAACAGCGTGGTCCTGTGTGCAGATCAGTGCAACCTCTGAAGGCAGAGTCACAACAACCTGTCGCTGGGACCGGAGCGGCATGTCTTGGCTCTTCGGCTGGGGGAAGAGCTCCGGGCCGCAGCCCCCGGAGGAGCCGCTCGGCCCGGCCGGTGGGGCGGGGGGAGCCGGGGGAGCAGCCGGAGGCGGAGGAGACAAACCCGGGGACAAATGGAGCAACTTCGACCCCACTGGCCTGGAGAGAGCTGCCAAAGCTGCCAGGGAGCTCGACAAATCACGTGTGTGCAATGCTTATTTCTGTGTTTTTAACCATAGTGGAACAGCAGAACTTGTCTTCTGCCATCACCTCTGTGCTTTTGCCTCAGGTGCGGAGTTGTTCTCCGCTCTTGACAAACTCTGTCCTGTTGGGACGCGCTGTTCTTTTCTCCCTCGCTCCAACTCCACACAGAAATGTACCGCAAGAAACTCCGACTCATGCACACCGTGAACAACATGTTGCACCAGTGTCTCCACTATATTTACTGCCAGTTTTCACTCCATTTGGAACCGAGCAGCTCAGAAGCCCCAAACTTTTTTTTGTTGCAAGAACCAGACTGCCTCCATGTGCTGTGTATGGATCGAGCTTTGCTGCTGTCGGGCTGCAGCATTTCTTTCCACATTTCTGTGCAATTATGCTGTGCATAGATGACTTGCTTCGCAGCAACACGTGTCCCTGGCTCTGACTCGCACACAGGCTGCAGCTGAGAGCTGAGAGGGGCGTGTCAGGGAGCAGAGATGGAACAAAGTGTCCCCAGCTCAGCCCTTCACCTGTCCCATACATCATGCCTCTGTCTCACTGTGTGCATGCGAACATGCTAATCTCACGCCTGTGGGATATTTTTATCCCTGCAGGTCAAAGTAAAAGCGTGGTAGACCTTAACCCCCCCCCAACCCCCCACCCCCCCACCACCACCACCCACCTTTGGTGGTTACTGACAGTTCATTGTGCCAGAGAGTCATTGTTTGTGTGATAAATGTTAAATGAAATACACTTTACTTCACTTTTTACGTATTTGCAACAGGACATGCCAAAGAGGCGCTGAATCTGGCTCGCATGCAGGAGCAGACGGTGCAGCTGGAGCATCAGACTAAAGTCAAAGTAGGTGATGTGATCTCCAGAGAGGAGGATCTGCTAATCCCTGATGGTCGGTAACACTCATAGAAACTCTCTGGCAGGAGTATGAGGTGGCTGTGGAGCAGCTGAAGACGGAGCAGATCCAGCTCCAGGGCGATGAGAGGAGGAAGACGCTGGCAGAGGAGACCAAGCAGAACCAGGCAGTATGGGATCCACGCAGCGCAGAAACCACAAACGACAGCATGTGATGTACTGTACATGCCTTTGTGTTGAATAGTCTTCTGTTTCACCTCTAGAGGGCACAATATCAAGACAAACTGGCCCGGCAGAGGTATGATGATCAGCTCAGGCAACAGGTAAACCATTTGAACTTCATATGCAACCTTGAAGGCCCGACTGAGGCGCTGAGTTCTCATGTTTCCACCTCATCCCTAGCAATTCCTCAACGAGGAGAACCTTCGCAAACAAGAGGAATCGGTCATGAAACAAGAGGCCATGAGGAAAGGTAGAAGATGAATCAGAGTTGCTCTTGTACTTGCGAGATTCAGGAAGTAGGATTTGTCCCTCTCCATAGGCAAAGAGTGACCCTAATGTGTCTGCAGGTTTTGGATCAGTATTGATGACTCTGTGAGATATGTTGTTGGGGCCCACGGTCAGTGTTGGGAGAAGGCTGCACATAATATGAACAATATTCTGACATTCATCATGATGCTGAACTGGTTCCTCTCTATAAACTTTCATTGGGTGTCTGCTCCCAGCGTGGCTGGGCTGCAGCTCTTATATATTGTAACAGAAATCACTGACAAAAATCACACTTGAATAAAAAATAAACTAAAGAGTTAACGGTATAGATTCACATGCAGAAACAGAGCAGTTTCTGGCCTCTTTTATCCATAGCACAAAGCATGATGAACAAGAAACAAACTTGCTTAAAATACTTATGTGTATTGTATTGTTTGTTAAAAAATATGCACATTGTTCTTAATACCTGCTTCTACTTTCCAGCCACTGTTGAGCATGAGATGGAGCTGAGGCACAAGAATGACCTGCTTCGCATCGAGGCCGAGGCCAAAGCCCGGGCACAGGTGGAGCGGGAGAACGCCGACCTGATCCGGGAACAGATCCGGCTGAAAGCTGCTGAACACAGACAAACTGTCCTTGAATCCATAAAGTGAGGGCAGAATGACTTTCCACTTTCCTTAATCCACAGAGTAACTGGCATGTTATCTTCTGGTATCTCTCTCAGCTGTAAGTAGCTGTGAAGGTAAAGTCCCGGAGGGCGGCAGCGAGCGCGGCGGCCGCGGCCGAGGCAGCCAGTGTGATAATTGTGTTTTGTTCCTGGCAGGACAGCGGGAGCGGTGTTCGGGGAGGGATTCAGGGCCTTCATCTCTGACTGGGACAAAGTCACAGCCACGGTAAATCCATGTCAGACCTGTCACGGTTTGTCACACTTTTCACCACAGGGGGACTGCAGAGGATTACGGGGGAAGCAGTGTTCTTCATATTGGATATGTAAGACAGTCTGTGCCTTTTTTTTTTTTTGTTCTGCCGTATGCAGGTTGCAGGCTTGACCCTGTTGGCAGCTGGAGTGTATTCCTCCAGGAATGCCACGGCAGTGGCGGGGCGCTACATAGAATCCCGACTGGGCAAACCCTCACTGGTGCGGGAGACCTCCAGGCTGACTGTGGCAGAGGCCATCAAACACCCAATCAAGGTCAGTCTACAGCCCAACCCTCAGGTTATACTGCACATGTTGGGCAGCCTGTGTAATAAGGCATATTCACATGTAAAGGCTCTGGGTTTGTGTTGCACAGAGTCTTATACGATAATAAAATATATTCTGGCCTCTGCAGCTAATCCCGCAAAAGCAGCTGGTTTTGGGATGATTTTGGTATTTAGCAAATGGTAGTGTAAACTTCATCCATGCTTTCAATTTAGCAATAAAGAATATAAAGTGTAAATATTTGTATAATTAGTGACACACATTCAGCTTTCATGTCAGCCAAGAACATTCAACTTTTAAGTGGTTTTGATCAATGCTCAGAGTTGTTGTTTTTTTTTGTTTTTTTTAGACAGCCAAGCGTCTGAGAAGCAGACCACAGGATGCTCTGGAGGGCGTGGTGCTCAGCGTGAGTCATTCAGCGTTTCCGCGACATTAATATTGTCTGAATTCAACGTGCATTTTGGTGCTAAGACGCTGCTTGACAAATGCTGAACGTGGCCATTGTGGATGGATCACGCAGGCAGCTCTGGAGGAGCGGGTGAGGGACATCGCCATCGCCACGCGTAACACCAAGCAGAACAAGGGCTTGTACAGGAACATCCTGATGTATGGACCCCCGGGAACAGGAAAGACACTCTTTGCCAAGGTACGATTACACTGAAGCAAACACCTATTGATTTCTTTTTCATGTCACATTGTTACTTTTATGGACAGTATAAGATTGCGGCAACTATTGATTAAAAGTTAATCCTTTTTATGGCCGCATATATAACCTCCCAATGCATGCACATGCATAATAGTAATTGCATTATTTTTATGCATGTCATCATATATGCAGTATCCTGTGAGGTGCTACATTTTTTGTATGTAACCTGGCTTTGTTTCCTTCATGGCCGTTCAGAAACTGGCCCTCCATTCTGGGATGGACTATGCCATCATGACAGGTGGGGACGTGGCCCCCATGGGGCGTGATGGAGTCACTGCCATGCACAAGGTGTTTGACTGGGCAGGAACCAGCAGACGGGGGTAAGGACACATTTGGCTGCTCCATCAGCGCTCAATGAATTAACCTTCAGATCGGTTTTGTTAGGCACTGGAGCTGAAATTCTGACCGAGCGAGCAAACTGTGTTGCGCACAGAGCTGCTGTAATCCTACTGGGTAATTACAATAAAGGCCCTGAAGAAAACTGTTCAGCTCATTCTCTTTGATGTCCTCTGATTCTCTGCAGCCTCTTGCTGTTCGTGGATGAGGCTGATGCATTCCTGCGCAAGCGGGCCACTGTGAGTTCAGCTGCAGTCCATATGCACAGAGATGAAATGTGTGCACTGTGTTTTAATCATATATTCACAAGTCATGATTTTTGCATCGCAGGAGAAAATCAGCGAGGACCTCAGAGCCACACTCAATGCCTTCCTCTACCGCACGGGGGAGCAGAGCAACAAGTTGGTTTCTTCCCTCTATTTTCTGTGCATGGCTGGCAGCGAAAAGGTCATTTCCTTGTGTGAAAAGGTCACTGGCCAAAGCTAAGTGGCCTGACGCTTCTCTCTCCCCCCAGGTTCATGCTGGTGCTCGCCAGTAACCAGCCAGAACAGTTTGACTGGGCTATCAATGACCGCATCGACGAGATCGTAAACTTTGCCTTACCGGGGCTGGAGGAGAGGGAGAGATTGGTCCGCCTGTATTTTGACAAATTTGTGCTTGGTCCAGCCACTATGGGGAGACAGTGAGTACACATGCATTGCACTCCAATAGCAGCTGCTGTTGCTGCTCTGTGAGGGAGATGATTTACAACCGTGAAGGAAAGCGCTGGTCTCTAGAGGCTGGCATGCAGGCTCACGTTGCATAATGGTGTATATTATGTATTCAATCCTGAAACCAAAGTGGTGTCTGAGTCTTTACTTATTGTTTTTATGAAATGGTGTTTAAGTCCTTGGAGATGGAGCACAGAGTGTATTGGTCAGGTCAAACTAGTAAATGCATAAACAATCAATAACAGGAAGTCGAGCCATGGCCTTGGTTTGCTCACCACTCTACCTCTGTTTAAACTCAACAGGAGACTGAAGTTGGCACAGTTCGACTATGGTTTGAAGTGCTCGGACATTGCAAAGCATGCAGAGGGCATGTCTGGTCGTGAAATCTCCAAACTCGGTGTGGCATGGCAGGTGAGTAGAGAAGCTCAGGGAGACAAAATCTGATTCTTGTTGCAAATTAAATCTAAACCTCTTATTAAATGTGTCTGTCTGGAAGGCTGCTGCATACTCTTCTGAAGATGGGGTTTTGACTGAGGCAATGATTGACTCAAGAGTGGATGATGCTGTGAAGCAGCACGCACAGAAAATGGACTGGCTGCTGATGGAAGCAGCTGCGGGTGTTGGCAAGGTCGGCGTTCTTGTCCCTAAGGACATGGCTGCGGCAGTAGCAGCACAGGAAGCTGCTCCACCTGGACACGTGGACGGTACGGCCCTGACCGCACAACAAGTCCTGCCTCTCCTCGAGGTTGTGAGCCATGCTGCCCAGGCAGAAGCATCCGCCCTGCCCTCAGAAGTGGAGGCTGAAGGGATCCTCCAAGAGGCAGCCACTTTGGTTAAGGAGAGTGAAGTTGCTGCTGGGAGAGATGTGGGAGCAGCTGAAACCACTGCAGAGACGGCTAGTGCTGTACCATTGGCCCAAGAGGCAGAAGCCATCAAGGACCTCACTGAAGAGGTCCTAGGCACTGCTGTGGCTGCAGAAGCTGCTGCTCCTGAGGTGAAGGATGTAGCGACTGAAGGTGCACCCGCTGCCTCTGTCCAAGAAACTGCTGCCGCGGCTAAAGAAGAGCCAGCCACTGATGTAGCTGTGAAAGAGGTGGAGGCAACAGATGTAATCGTGGAGGGAAAGGATGTCATAGCAGAGTTGGAAACAACAGCCAGTGCTATCTCTCAGGAAAAGGAGTTGGATGCGGTTGTCTCTGATGTGGTCCAGGAGCCAGAGGCTCCCCCTCTGACGGGACTCTCCCAGGAGACCATTGTCCATGAAGCTGAGTCAGCAACCCCACCCGTTGAAGCTGTAGAGACTAAGGTCGCTGAGGTTGTCGAGGAAGCTGCAGCTGATTCTACACAGGTTTCGCAGGACATTGTAAGCAATGTAGCTCACGTGACTGAGTCCATTGCAAATATTGTAAAAGAGGCTGAAGTAATAGCAGCCAATGTGGCTCAAGTCGCTGACACTGTGGCAACCATCACAGAGGAGATACAGGCGGCTATCAAAGAGGCCGAGGCAAAAGAAGGTGAAATTACTCAGGAACCAAAAGTGGCTGCAGTGGAAACTGAATCTCAAACAGCAGAAGCTGGTCAAAAGGTTGAAGTGGTAACTGCAGGCTTGATCAAGGAGTCTGAGAGTTTGGCCTCAGATGCTGCACAAGAGGTGGAACCTGCAGCGGCTGAGACTGCTGCTACAGAGGCCAAAGGCCTCCAAAATGAGTTAGCTGGTGAAACTGTGGCCACAGAAGCACAGGAACCCAAGGAGCCTGAGATCACTATCCCAGAGACGGCCTCAGAGGGTCCAACCTCAGCAGAGATTGTGAAAGACCCTTCAACTGTAGGTGTGTCTGCTAAGGAAGTTGAAAGCCCTCCTAAAGATGTTGTTCAAGAAACTGAGGCTGCAGTGTTAGAGGAACCCAAGGATCCAGAGATTGTTGTCATCGAGAAGGTGTCAGAGACCCTGACTGAGATTGTGAAAGACCCTTCAACTGCAGCCAAGGAGATGGAGATCACTACCACTGAGAAAACTACACAGAGTGAAACCTCAGGAGAGGTTGTGAAAGATGCTTCAACTGCAGAACCTTCTGTCAAGGAAGTTGAAAGCCCCCTTAAAGATTTAGCCAATGAAACTGAAGCTGTAGTGTTAGAGGAATCCAAGGAACCAGAGATGGCTGTCACAGAGAAGGTGTCAGATACCCTGACTGAGATTCTGAAAGACCCTTTGACTGTAGAAATTTCTGCTAAGGAAGCTGAAAGTCCCCTTAAAGATTTAGCCAATGAAACTGAGGCTGTAGGTTTAGAGGAACCCAAGGAGCCAGAGGTTGCAGTCACTGAGATCGTCTCAGACACCACAACAGAGATCGTGAAAGACCCTTTAATTGCAGAAGTTGCTGCCAAGGAAGCTGAAAGCCTCACAAAAGAGTCAGCTGTTGAGACTGAGGCCACAGCATCAGAGCAAACCAAGGAACCTGAGCCAGTGAAAGACCCATCAGCCACAGAAATTGCTGCCAAGGAAGCTGAGGTTGCCCCAGTGGAGGTGAACAAGGAAGCAGAGGTCAAAGCAACCAAGGAGACTAAGACCGATTCTGTGGCTCCTGAGGTAAAAGAGTCTGAGACCACTGTGCCTGGGGCCCAAACAATGGAGGCCACAGGGCCAGAAGGGACTGTAGACACCAAGGAAGTCACAGACCAGACGATCTCAGCAGCTGAAGCCAAGGCTGATGCAGAGACTGTTGTGTCTGAGCAGTCTGAGAAACCTGAGGGTGCACCCACAGAGAAGTCAGGCAGCCCTGCAGCGGCTGAGCCGGCTGAGAAACCACCTCCACCCAAACAGCCTGGAGATGACCACAAACCACCAGCCACGCCCACTTCAGCCAAATGATTGTCTGTCATCTGTGCAAATGCTAATGTGACTGAGGAGTTGTTGTGATTGTTGATATTCTGTCTGAAATATTCAATTTGCCCGCTGGTCAATAAATATGCAGCACAGAGTGCAGGGAGCACTTAGGTCTGGGACCTGGGTTTGTTCTGATTTCTGCTCCAGAAACCATTGTGGTTAAGCAGCGATTGACAAGCTAACACTGACTAGCGCACAACATTTGCTAGCTAATGAACCTGGCTGAACCCGGCGCTCGCTGAAAAATAGACAATCTGCATTGACCGATTTCACAAACTGCATATGATTTAAAACTCTGGCAGTCTGAGCCAAGATATCAGTTTGATTACAGCCTTCGGGGCTGCTTTAGTCAGAGTAAAAGGATGTGTGAATCACACTGGCAGGTCTGGACTTTAAAAAGGTGCCAGACTGTAAGCACCACATGTTCGAAAGAAAAGGAAAAAAAAAACAGGACACAACACGAGAAATAGACAAATGGGGTTGTGAAATGCTAGCACTGAAGCCTGCGGTGGACATACAGGTTTCTGACTTCTGATGGGGCTGCGCTGGAGCCAACTCAGAAACCGCGGCTTATCTTCACCACGTCTTCGTTTGACAATAAGGACCTGGTGGTGGATCAGCGGTTCAACAGATGTGCTGGTTCGAAAAAAAAAAAAAAAAGGTGAAGTATCACTGATGCATAACACATTTGTGTTCAAGTCATCAATCCACTGCGAATCAGCATTAACTGATGAAATCAATTTTCAGGCACGTGGCCAAATATACACCGATCCAGCTTCTCAGATAGGATTATTTTTCTCAATTGTACGCACCTGCCAATGTCGCATAACAAACAAAAATGTGAAACTGTGTGGATTGTACAAACAATTTTGAAGATGTCAAATTGAAGCATACTTGACCAATAAATCAATGCTGAAAATTAAACATTTTTTTCAGATCTGTATGTTGTGTAGAACACCCCTGGTATACGCCTGTCATGCCTACATGTCTCACTGTGAATGGAACATGACGGATCAATCGTGGAGGACTTTTCTCAGTGGCATTAGAATGTCATTGGCATTGTTAGTCATTTCACAAGTGTTGTTAGTCAGTGCTTATGAAATTTCCGTTTGGATGATAATAAACGGGCCTGGAGTTGTCAGCAGGACCTCACTGTGACATCAGTCTGTTGCTGCTGCTCGGAAATCGCCCCTCGCCATGTGATCGTGCTCTCATCTTCGCTCACGTGATTGGAATGAATCAATCAAACATCAGAGGTCACTGTTGTGCTTCAATGGCACTTTTAATAAAACAGACATTTCATCCTCACAACAGCAATGTCTGGACAGAGAGGACGAGGGGGGGCTGGGTGAGGGTTCCTTCTGCTGATAGGCTGGTTGCTCCTGATAAGTGAGAGGGAATTGGATAAAGAAAATTGAACTGTGCTGTTGAGCACATTGTGGGGAAGATGGAGGGGTGTATGTATGTGTGTGTATGTGTCTGTGTGTGTGTGTGTGTGTGTGAGGCTGTGTGTTTGCGTATTAAACTGACTCATCTTAGCTGGCATTTATTTCTCCTCCCCTGCCTACTAAAGAATGATAATATAGCAAAGAGAACCCCGACCTCAACCGTATGCACTCCCCTCCCCCTCACGTATTTACAGGAAAAAATTAATACATTCAGTTAATTCACTAAGTAACAAAGCTAATTAATCTGTGTTTTTAGCAGAAATCACATTGTTTCACATCCAAGTTTTCAAACAGACTCATCTTTCAGTTCCATTCCTATAATCTTTACGCACACAGTCCATCATTAGGTTTTCTATTGATAAACGACTCACACAAAAATCCCCCCACGCACCCCCCGTTTTAAAGACTGTTTAATCCCACTTGCCCGTATTTATAACTATTTACAGAAGCAGCAATCTAACATCACAAAAACCCACCCACCCACCGTCTCATTCTCCCCTCCCGGCACCAACAAAGTCCCACTCCCACCCGATACTGAAAAAAAAAAAATCCTGACACCCGTCTTGCCGCCCCATTCCATACACTGCCCACATCTTACCCTGTTCTAAAAGAGCATGCCAAGTTTAACAATGAACACAGAAAATGTCTCTATACAGAAAAAACACCCTTAAAAATGTTTTTTTTTCTTCCTCCTCCCACAACGGTGGACATGGACATAGACAAGATTTCAGTGGCAACAAATAATCATCTTGCTCCATTTGGGATTTTTTTTTAAGTGCTGACAGGGGCTGGGTTTAGTCAAGAATGTCCTGTCGTGGGGGTTTTAGGGGGTCCCTGTTATGAACAGTGGGAGGGCAGTTTTCCAGGGTCTCTGAGGCAACAGTTGGCCAAGGGGCAGTTTGGGAAGAAGGGGGCGAGGGGGGGGGGGGGTTAGGAAAGGAGAGGAAGGTGTTTTAGGGGAGAGGGTCTTTTTTTGTTGTTTTTTTTTCCTTTTGTTTTTACAGTCAGAGGTGGCGGGGGCTGGGGTGGCCGTTGTGGTAGAGCTTCTGCTTGATGTGGACCATGTTGCCGCTGGAGTCCTCCAGCTGTCTGAGCTGGGCCCGGCGGCGGAGGTCTCGAAGATTGCAGAACTGAGGCAGCCACGACCAGGACGGGGTGTCTGTGGGGGGAGACGAGAGTCAGAGGAGACAGGTTTTCACTCACGGTGCCTTACGTCTGTGTGCTCTCCAGTTTGGATCGCAGCTGCTCACAAGTCTTGCGGCAAATAACAATAATAATAAACCTCAAAAGCTTGTTTTTCTCCAGGGTGGTTCTCGTTGTTATAGTTGTGCAGACATGAGCAAAGACAACCGGATGCAGGCTTATCGGGATGACGCAGAGAGCTGACATACAATGGTGTGAAAATCCCTCTTAGTCTGGTTTACTGCGTCTCGATCCAGTTAGTCAGATGAGACACAACAACCAGTAATGCAGAGAACTGATCTCAGAGCTGTGAGCTGTGCTTTTTCTTTCGTGTTCATTTTCTCATTCAATAACACGTGTCTGGATTCAGGACATCTGGTGTCACTTTAAGTGGAAAATTGATGGCAAAATTATACTTTTCCACTGACTCACTAATCTCGTCCGACAGTCAAATTTTAATGTCAAACTAAAAATGGTCAGTCTTAAAAATGCAGGTCCTGTTGCTCAAGCTCAAACCTTCAATGCAACATTTAGTATTTCCTAAGATGGGCCAGTTAAACCCAAAAAACTGACCCAGAAACACACGCAGTAAGGCGTCGGTGTCTCTGTTGTGCCGCATAAAAGTGAGTTATGAGCTCCACACAGACCTCATGGAAAAAGCTGACGTCCAGTATGTTTCTTAGCCACCAGCTTCATCATAGCTGCAACAATGTTTAATTCTGGGAAGTAGGGGCCAGCGTTTTACAGTGAGGGCAGAGTGACAGAGACGAGCTAAAAGATTGGAGCGTTGAAAAATTGGATGAGAATAGTGAATGGCATCAATCTCGTCTAGTGGCGTTGCCCTTGATTCTTCACATTTGTGTTTGGGCTGATGCACATGTGACGTGTCCCAGCCTTATATCTCTAGAGTCACAAAAGCCTTTGAAAGTGTGGTTAAAGCTGAGCCCTCTCTTTTTTATAGAGTGTCAAATGTGTCCCTCTGTCTCAGAGGGATTAGCAGCCCCCCGAACGCACATGGAGAAAAAACAGAGTTTCTGCAAAACAAAAAACAACAACAAAAAATAAAACAAAACAGGCCAACCTGCTGTGATGATGGTCTGAAAGCAAAGGGGGGTGAATTCGTGAATGTGGGGTATAGAACGTGAGGAAGGGAATGGGAAGAGCAGACATTTGTGCTTGTCAGGTCATAAACTGTCGCCAGCGAGGCGGAGCAACGTCCACAGTGAGAGAGAGAGAGAGAGAGAGAGAGAGAGAGAGAGAGAGAGAGAGAGAGAGAGAGAGAGCGAGAGAGAGAGAGAGAGAGAGAGAGAGAGAGGAGAGCCCCAGACAACAGGCCCGGTAGCAAATGGCCCCGCTCGAGGATGAGCAGGAGGAGGGGTGGTGATGGAGGCGGTGGTGGAGGTGGTGGAGCTGGGGAGGAGGCGGGCGAGGTGTTGGATGGAGGGGAGGTGAGGAGGGAGAGAGAGTGAGTTATTTATAGCTGTGAATGGGTATGCTATCCACAAGGACTGCTCTGAAGGGTATCCAAAGGAAAAGGGGCAACGAAGACAGGTTCCTCTCATTTGAATAAAAGGATGGAGATGGGGATGGAGTCTGGAGACCCGATAGTGCAAGGCACAAAATGGGAGGTGAAGCCACAATTGTTATGCTGTTTTAAATGCGAGGGGTGGGGAAGAGTGGGGGGTTTTATGCTGAGTGCCTTGTCATCATTTTCTGCATTTTTGAGGCATTTTTTGCATTTTGCAAAGGAGACTGTAATCAGATATTCACAGCACATAGACGATAAGACAAAAAAAAAACAGTAGTTGCAGCAGGAAGCATTGTAAAGGAAATGACCGGGAGTAGATTCAATAAGCGGAGAGGGAGGGGAGAGGGAGGAGTTAGAGATAGAATTAGGGTTGGGGGGGGGGGCGATCAATGTGCATCTCAATGTACTCTGTATCTGTGTGTGTGTTTCTTACTTGCCATTCCAGCTGCTCTCTCATTCTATTTATAGCTCTAGAGGAGAGAGAGTGTCTGTGTGTGTGTGTGTGTGTGTGTGTGTAAGTGGGGGTGGGGATGTGACAGCATCTCCATCCTGCACCCCCCAACGCACACACAGACACACACACACACACACACACACATAAGCATGCACCTTTCCCTGTCAGCCTCACCTTCACTCCTCATCTCGGGAGGCTAAACGAGTCTGACCTAGCATCAACGTCACCGGCGACATACAAACGCATACACACACTCACACACACACACACACTCACACAGAAGAGAGGGGCATTCCCGACCAGTACAAACAGTAACAGTACGAAACTGTTACCCCACACTTAATATAACCGCTGCTAATGAATATGTATTCTCCCTCATCTTGGGGTGAGGGTGTGTATGTTTTTTTATTTATTTTTTTTTTTTAGGATGATGTATTTTACACAGTTTGGCTCCAGAGGACAGCATTCACACTCTCTGCTGCAAAACCTTCCGCACCTCTCAGCAGATGTATACAATCAAAGGCGCCCCCATTTGTTGTTCAAACAAATCCAAATGCATTGTGATATTTCCTCTCCTTGAATGCGGTTTGATCCTGTGTAGCTCCTAGTGCTAATCATCATCCATTTGTTGTTTTTTTTTTTTTTGCTTGCTGCTTCCCTTCCTGCCTGAGGAGCTTTTCTACATCAGTCCAAGTATCCAGGTCGCATGTCACCTACTTTAGCAGTATCCTTAAAAACTGGAGGATCCAGGCCACCTCCACCACACAGGCCTGCCCCGACACCCAGCGCTCTGCACGGCGTGGAGAATATTCAGCACGAGCTCCTCCAAAATCCTCCTTTTAAGAGCTTTGATGCAATATTCAGTATCTCTAAATTTAGCTCATTTGTGCCAAATGAATGCAAAAAAAAAAAAACTTCATCAGCGTTCCCTCTGCAGAGAGCGTGGTCCCTGCTGGGGTGGAAAAGCCTGAGAAAGCACCGTGACCGTGAGAACGAGAAACACGTGTAATCCAGGACGCCGAGGACGCCTGGCCTCGCCAGAGTCCTCCGCCCATCGGTTCTGATGTGCCTCCGGCGTAGCACCAGACCGTGTGGGGATTTCACGCTGCCATGTCATCATTTTCACACGAGTGCCTAATAGCCGCTTAGCTTTAGCATCACGGCGCGAGCCAAACGGCGCCGGCCGACCGCGGCAAGCGCACGCGGTCCCGGCTCATTGGATTCCTCGTCTCCTTTGGCTGAACGAACATGCATCCGTGGTTGGGGGCGGGAGGGAGAGGCGGCGAAAGAGATATGTCAGGGGGGGAGAGCGCTGACAGGAGACAGGAAATTAAGGAGCAGCTATCGCACTCACTCGGATCTAAACACATGGCGGGCGGGAATGAAGCGCTCACTACAGCGCAGCAGATGGTGGGAGTGAAGTCATTTCTCAGTCACTGTTTGTCAAGTCTGGTTTGAACCGGTCCGGGTAACTTCTGTACACACATTCATATACTGCAAGTATTACATGGATTATCATGCGGAAAGATGGGCCATCTTTAATGCAAATAGGTGGTTGGCCCAATCTTCCCCTTAGAAATGTAATATTAAACTTCAGTTGAGATTATCTTTAGTGTATTGTGTCTGAGCAAGCTGCTCACCTGCAAGACTTGAAATGTAATCCACAGTTTTATAAATTAATTTCTTAATATTTTGTTTTTGTTATTTCCATTTGACAAAAACTGAACCGAAGCCGAGAAATGATGAGAGAGTTGAGGACCAGGGTTCAAACTAGGATCCTCTTGCAGTGATGTGACCGTCCTAACCACTGAACTACTGTGCCGTCACAACGCTCTCAATAGCTTGGCTTGACATGCAGACATTTCTGGGGCACAGAGCTACTCCTGAGGCAAAAGTAATATCATTAGTTGAGTTAAAAGCCTTGTACACCCACTATAAACCCACACATGTGATATTAATTTTTTCTGCGGCTGATTCACGGCTGTACCGTGGATGTGCAAACTGAACTGAGTGTCCCGTTGCCTTTGTTGGAGGGAACAAATATAACTTTGATGGTGGAATCGAGGTTCTATTCTCGTTAAACTGAGAACACGATACCACGAAACATGGAGCGTCTCAAAGGAAGCTGACATGTTTAAGGTGCCTCTTCTTGGCAGCATTTAAGAGTGAGGGTGAGGTCTCTTTTCACTGTGAGAAGATCTGTTTCATTTTCTTTTCTGGTAGAGAATCAACATCATGCCTGCTGCCCGTGAGCAGGTTCTCCCACCCTTGTCTTTACCTAACAGGGAGCACAAGCAAATGGAGCACAGTCATTTCTTTTAACGTATGAAGCCTCGGGTCGTCCTGTGATGGACTGGCGACCAGTCCAGGGCATATTCCCTGCCTCCACCCTATGTGTGCTGAAGCCCTCTGCAACACTGTTTAGATGCAAAGAGACCATTTAACACTGTGTAATTTCTAGCCTGGTTCTGCCCTCCCTGAACCTGGGAGTAAATCCAGTCAGCAAGACCAGTCAGAAACATACATCTGTGTGGTTGTGTGGGGACTTGACTTCAAACCTCAGCAGCCAGTGCCAGAGACACGTCACAGCAGGAGAACAAATGCATGAATAATCAAATGAATCTTTCCTCAATTCCATTTAGTGCATTGGTTTAAGGCTTCTGGTAATGTGCATGTTGGATCATTTGAAGAGAACAGTACCGTCGTTGTTAATGTTATTATTGAAGATGAAATAACACACACGTGTCCATTGTTCAGGTTCATAATACCATAATATTTCTAATACCGACAATGTGCTGTGACTCAGGGAAATCTGCACTCAAGTTAGTAGCTTTTAACCTAACTTTGCAGCACTTGAGAGACTTGGGTGGACCTTTGATTTTAGAATAATGCTGTCCAGCTTTACAGATGCAGCATAAGACTGGTTTACTTAATATCTGAATGAAAAGCCTCCCTTCTATTGAGGTCAATCTGACTGCTGTGGTGTCCCCCAAGGGTCTGTGTTGGGTCCCTGATTATTGTCTATTAATACGCTCTCCCTGGGGTATTTCACTGCTCAAGCACTATTCTAAAGTCTAATAAAGCTTCTAATTGTATCCTGCATTCAGACCACTAATGCTGAGGAGGGACGTCCTCACATTTTAGTACCTGTACATGCACTGTTTGCAAACACACACATTTTCTCATGACTGTTATTAGACAGTCAAATAGTGTAATTATATTTTCTTTAACTGGGGCACATTGCTAAGTGATGTCTTTCCTTCATTCAGTACCCAGGAGAAGGTCATTCATGCTTTTATCTCCTTCAGGCTTGATTGCTGTGTCGCAGCTCGGTCTTAGCAGGAGAAATATCAACAGCACTACAGTAAATTTGGACAACTGCTTGCAGGCTAATCACACTTTCCAAGAGACGGGACCACATTTCCTGACTCCTTATCCACTTGTATCCTTGTGCAGCTGATTTCCAAACTGATTTCTGTGGTTTGTTAAACTGAGTGGGCCTAATTGGAGCTAATTGGAGCTTGAGATGCACTTTCAGAACCAGTCTCTTCATCAACACAGGAAAACTGTGTACAATGGATGTCCACAGGATCTGAAGATCATTTGTGTAACTTGACACTCATGTATCTTTATCTTATTCTTACTTGACTCCTGTAAATGACTTTTCCATTTGCCTTTTTGAAAAGTAATACTGTGATCACAAATTCACTTACTTAAGCCCATTCACTAACTTGAACTGTCCAACCAGTTATCTCTCAACCTAGAGATAACTGAGGGATGCATCATCTGCATTGTTTCACCTCTTATTAATATTCTGTTTCGGCTTATTGCCTTGCTTTTCTGTGTTGCTCTTGCTGTGTTCCCTGTGAGGCCATAGGGGGTGACACTCGGCATAATGCAATGCTGCACAGAAGCTCTAGTGTGCACCGTAACTTCTGACCTGCTCCACACACTAGAAGTTGGATTTCATATAAGGCAACGGTGAGAACAAAACATGCTGCGAGGTGGCTTTCTTTGACACCAGCAGCTGTCACAGGGTCACTGAATTTTCTAACCGAGAATTTTAATAAACCATGGGCTAATACTATAATATCACAGCACAGTGGTTGCATTGCTATATGCCATGAAGGTAAATGTATGAATGATATAGTGAATTAAGTATCTGCAAAGTGTTTTATGGAAAGATGTGGAAGCAACTACAAAAATGCAAAAAATCAACTTGCTTTTCTACTTTTTTCATTTTTTGACAATGGCTTATTTCAGTAAAAATATGTTAAATTAACAACATTCATTCAGCATCACATTTTCTTTTGTTCCTATAAAAATAATGAAACAGTGAAACCATTTTCATTCACAAAGATTCTTGTTATGGCATTATTTCTCATTTAAATTTGATTTTCTTTTTAGGATTGACTTCAATTTTCACCTGACTTACAGCTTTTCATTTTCTGGACCATGTTCAGGATGTAGTCTTGCTATGGCGACAGTCTTATTACAGTTTTAATCAGATTATCTCACTGATGGAAAAAAGTAGACAGCAGTTTAAATATAGTTTTAGCTCAGCTGATAGCTGGCGTCTGAATGCTCACACAGTATGGAGGTTTAGCTGTGATTTTCCAAGAGGTTGCAATAAATTGAGAAAAAAAATCAGCGAGAGGAGCCAAAAAACGGGCCAAGAAGTGGGGGAAGGTCATTAACCAGAGTTCCACCAACTGCTGTGATAACCTGGCAAGCCCTCACACACATAGATACATGGTGAATAGACTGGGACCATACACAGCGTTTCTGCATGAAAGCAAGCTGGCTTAAACAATAAATTGTTTTTTTGCCTGAAAATGTTTGATTATTTACATCCTGTTAGTTCCTGACGTGCATCAGCGCATTGGCACTCCTGTCTCCGCGCAGGGGAGGCGAGTGTTAAGACATGCTGGGGATTGCCGAGCCCTCGTCTGAGCTGTGTTCAGTGTGTGTCTCTGTATGTCTTACCATAGTAGCGGCTAGCCCTCCAGGCCCTGACAGCACAGTGTAGGACCCCGTCCAGCCACAGGAGCAGCCAGCTGATGCAGAACCCCAGCAGCAGCCCCAGCATCAAGTCCATCTCCTGCTTGGTCACGCTGTCACTCACAAAGTAGTTCTCTGACGAGTCCACCAAGGAATGGTCCCCATCGTATGGGATTACGTAGTGGACATGATGCCTGGAGTGAGGACAGACAGGCACAGCGTGGGATATATGACAACTGACATATACTCTCCTGAAATATAGATCACAACAGACTGATATGAGCATCCCTCGGCCATGTCTGAGTCACAAACGCTTGACAAATCAAACAAAGGAGCAGTGTTTTTTTGAGTTTTAACGCATCCATGTTGTTGAATAAACTGAAAGCTGTCTGGTTGGCGTTGCAACATTGCTCCACAAAATCCTTCCTGGATAAAAGTAAAAAAACTTTGCAGAGATAAAAACACCATTAAGTACATCATCTCACTGCACAAAATATGCAGTGGGGGGCGGTGAGTAATCATACCTCGCATTTATTTTTTTCAGAGTGGACTCCAAATTTTTCCATGTCATTTTCACAAGTTTTCCCGACTTAGCCACTGGCTAAAAAGTTGTATTTAGTTTCAGGTTTTAGACAAGTGAAAGGTCTTCATATGAAGCCTCTATTGATATGATATTTTATGATTTTAATTATCAATTGTCACACATGCATAATGTGTGTGATATCTACCAACCAGGCGATTGTGTAGGACAGGAAGAAGCGAGGAGTGTCACACTGACAGAACCGATCCACGCTGTCTTATGGTCTCTGCCAGCGTTCCACTGTGAGCCAGACTCGTCCACTTGATATGGAAGTCATAACACGCTGCCATTAGCTACCCCCTTGGGAGGGAATGAAGGTTTTGCCCAATCTGACAACATGGGTATCTGTCTGACAAGAACTGTGAGTGAAAATGCTGGGAGCTGGGAGACTTCACTACGGACACACCTCTGCTCACATACTTGGGGACATTACACTGATAACACGCTTGGTTCCCTCTAGCCATTAAGGGTTTTTTTTTGTACAAAGAGTACTCTGGCAATTTACTGCTGTGCTTCTGCTCACTTGGAGGATGTGCAAGAGACAGATTTTTCTTTGTTGACCGAACATAGACATAAATATTCTGACTTCTAGTTAGTGTGACTAAAACACTAAAAACACTGGATTGTCCATTTCCAGTAACGCATCATGATAGTACAATGGGCTACATGTTCCTAGCCTTGTAAATGTCCACAACTTTGACATTCCGCTCTGATTTGCTACGGTTATAAATAAATAAGCGGCTACCACTCAGCTGAGCTACATCACTCTTAATGAAAGCTGCTTTGCTTAACACACAGTGTCCATGGGGTTTTTGACAGTACGACAACGGGACGTTTTAGTGAAGTGAGATTTTTTTTTTTGACGGCGGCAAGCATCACATGCAGCCATGGACAGAAAAAGAGGAATCTCCATCTGCATAAATGCAATCGAATTAACAGAATATGTCCACCTGTGCAGTTTGACGGCCAGATAATATCTGGGAAGTGCAGTGCAGCAAAGGCACGGTGCTTAGCACTGGATGTGGTGGAAAAATACACAGATTGTGCAGATTAGCATCTTAAGTGTCTTCCTGAAAGAAGGAGGTGGGGGTGCCAGGTGGGGAATCAAACCCCCACAGTGGTCCAGGCCATTCTCATCTCCCCACTACCACTTAACTGTGTATTCCCAGCACAATAAAAAAAGGGGCAAATCCTCAGATTTACGGAAAACACAACAAGAAGGTGATCTCAGCCCAGCTATCCTGCAGCATGACAGCAGCACACACTCCCACATGCTCTGAGGCAGGCCGGCTACAGCCCGTCGCTGGAGCTACAACCAACGTCCAAATCAGAGCACGGAGGCTGCCAAATCAAATGACACCGGCTGTGTCCTCGAGCCTGATAAGGTGAACGCTGTGGGCGTCACGACACCTCCACGCCTCACGCTTGGAAGGGCAGGCAAGCGAGGCGCAGGTCTGCTCTGCTTATCCAAGTATCCTGCGCCTGTGCAAGCAGGAAAGAAGGCGACCAGCTATCACTCAGGTGGTGTTTCCAGGTCGGCCAGGGGCACTCTGTCGCTACGGTAAACTGTGGTTTTACACCTAGAGTGGAGAAACCATTCTGATAATTTTGCTGTTGAAAGCACTCCGAGATTATGTCCTGCCGGTTTTGGTACCCCAGGCCCTGCTTGCCAGGATCAAGGATGACACAATAGTCAAAATATTGTGTACGGGTGATACATCATGTCATCACATATCCTGTCTCCGAGCACATTTTTGGTCTCCATTAGTCCATATCACATCACATCCGTCTGCCTGCAAGGAGCCTCTCCAAACTTTGATTATCCCTCCCCTGACAAGCGACAATCTCGTGGCACCTCAGGATCCGTTTCTGGATTCACCAGCTGAAAAAACTCAGTGGGAGCGGGCTCTGGCTGCTGCTAATGAGGAGCATGCACATCAGCTCCCTCCCGTTGCAGCATGCAGCACACTATATACACTGCTGTTTTGTTTTAATGTGCATCTGTTCAGCTTGCAGCAACATGACGGGTGACCCCCGCCACCCCCACTGCCCTTCCTCATACACTAATCCGTCTTCGTGGCTCTAGCTATAGGTTGCCTGCAGGACATGAGCCAGGATCTAATATCTGAGGACAACACAGGTGTCAGTCTATTGGATAAAAGGGCGCTTTGCTTCAAATCGTGTTGCCATAGCCCCTGGCGCTGCAGGCTTAAAGAGGACAGAGAATGGTTGACTGTAGTAAACATCCTTGTCATTGGTCTAAAGTAGAATCTATGAGACAGAGGTTTTATCAGACATGCCTCACATGCCATTTTACAAGAACTCTACAATCCTGTTTTTAAGGTTGATGGGATAGCATGGTCTGGCACTGCACAGATCTGGCACCCTTTCATGCAAACCACACATTGATTTGAAAGTGATGAAGCTTCACATGAATGATCATGTGACTTTACATTGCTTGCTAAACAACATAGCTTAGTAACTTTTACCTCAACAAAGTGGTTACTAGAGTGATGGGGGATGTACACATCTAGCCTTGTATGTTTGAGCCAGAATCATGTTCTGATCCAGAGGAATCAGATACTAGGAGAGAGATATTCCACTAACACCCCAAAGGAAACCTCCCAGAGGAATCATTGAAGTTTCTAACTGTTCCACTGAAAACTTCACTAAACTGCTGCCTTGCAGTCATGAGCCTTCCCTTACTTGCATACCTGAACTGAGGTGGGTCCTTGTTTTATGAAGCTTGTTTATTCTACCTGTGCCTATGTGGGTTTTTTTTCCTCCCACCATCGAAAAACATTCACATTTAGGTCAACTGGAGACTCTAAATTGTCCGTAGTTGTGAATATGACAGTGGATGTGTGCCCTGTGTTGGACTGGTGACCAATCCAGAGTATTCCCTGCTTTCACCCAATGTGATCAACTCCAACAGCCTCTGTGATACTGCTGGGCAGTGAGATGATGTCTGGATAGCTTCACCCTCTCATTTTACACAACATTGTGTCACTTTTCAGATTAACTCAATTTTTAGCTGGCATTTCGATATGTGAAACGTACTTACGAATGAGGAGATCACAATATTTTTGTCCTGCAGTATGGACTGCCGTTACTCAACAAAGCCAAACAAAAAGTGTTTTTTTTCTTTCTCTCTTCTCATTCTGGGTCCCCTTTAAGGATGAGACGCGGAGGCCCACTTGTATGTGCGCTCCTCCGCCTAGCCTCCCTCCAGCCCGCTGTATCACATGCATACTGTTGATGAAAAGCGCATCATAACGCTGGTTAAATCCCAATTCATTTATTTATGAGTGTGTTGCTGCTGTTTTGCTGCTGCCCCCCTCTCTCTCTCCCCCCTTCCCCCCACTCGCAGGCTGCTGTGGCAGTGACAGCAGGCAGCTGATGGAGACGCTCCTTCCTCGGAGCCATCCCCTCTCCTCTCTCCTCTCCCGTCTTCTCCTCTCCTCTCCTCTCTTCTCCTCTCCTCCGGCTCCGGGCTGCGGGCCTGCCTGCATCTCATGCACTTGATGCTCAGATTGTTTTTGAGCGGCCTCACTTCATTACCTATTTATGGCGCCGACGCACACCTTCGGGTATGCAGCAAAGCCCGCGGATCTTCGCAGCACAAGCTACATGTCATAAAAAAAAATTACAAGGAGGGAGGGAAAACACGACCGAACACCCCACCACCACCACCACACACCCCCATTTTCTCCTCGATAATAACACACGGACAGCAAGCCCTCTGCGGGGGCTGCTCCGACACAAATTCTTCGAGGCCTCCTCAGCAATGAAGAAACGAAAGAGGAGCCGCGCACGGCGCCGTGTTTACCCAACGCATTGCTTGAGAATGATGGCATTTACCTTCCACAGTTGCAGTGGCACACTCGGTCCTCCCCTCGTAGATGCGGTAAGATGTAGTTGTGAAAGCGGTCCAGTAGTGCGTTCATGTCCATTAAACAGGCTATCGCCTGCAAAGAAGCATGCAAGTCAGCTGGGACATGTCAGGCAATCGGCTGTGCTGCTCCTGCACACGCTCCTTATCATCATTGTTACGGTAGGATACATATCAACAGAGAGCAGCCCTGCAACATCCTCCCCATCCTGACAGACGGGGGGGGGGGGGACTCTCTGCCTATAAACACACTTAGATGATTTATTTATGGCAGCAGGTAATTATAGGTAGGCTAACCTACTTCCACATGTCACCGATCGTCGGCCTGCCGTGGCAGTTAAAAAAACACTAAATGTGTTGCACAAATATTAGTGAGTGTGTGTCCGTGGCTGAGGGAGGTGGGAGATGTCTTACCATTACAACTGAAGCACCAAGAATCATAAAAATCATGGTGGTTGTGATCATATGCATCAAAACTTCCAAACTGGCCGCGGTGCTTTGGGCCGGGCTCTCCCCGCGGCGGTGCGCCTGCTGTGGCCGGGCTCAGGGCGCTCTGTCCCGGCAGGAGCCGCGCATGGAGCCGCTGCCGCTGCAGCTGGCTCCCCGGCCCTTCAAACTGCCCGGTCCCCCTCCAGGCCCTCCTACACACACACACACACACACACACACACACACACACACACACACACACAGACACACACTCACACACACACACTCTCCATGTATCCCCCCTCCTGGTAGGTCGGATGCGGCTGCTCCAAGGAAGCAGTCCTCTCCTCTCCTCTCCTAATTACCGATGCAAAAGTGATCCGCTGATCTCCCAGGTGCCTCTCTATCTCTATCCAGGGTTACACAAAAGCATCAAGAAAACAAGTGCACGGTTCCCTCGGTATCCAGCAGCAGCCAAGTATCCTTCTCCCCTCTCCTTTCCTTCAAGTTATTCCAAGCCTGGGCTGCGCCTGCCTCAGCACCGCTGAGAGCTCTCCTCCATCGGCGGCTGCCTCTCTCCTGGATGTTTCACAGTGCTGCAGCAGCGGCTCCTCTCTCGGCCATCACCCTCGTCTTTTCTGGGAATGCTTTGATACGATAGAGCTGTGCTCCGGCCGGCTCCGGTCCGGTCAGCGACTAGACCCGCCCTGCGCCCCGAGTCCAGTCCCGATCCCGCAACGGCAGCTGCATCAACGCCCGGAGCCAGACACGCATGATTATCCCATCCTGGCTCCCAACAGCTCCAGCAGCATCCACTCCCACCTCCTGTGCATGCGGCTGCGTGCGTGTGTCCGTGCCAGGGCGCGCACCGGAGCGCGCACGCGTGTATGAGGGAGATGGGAGAGAGAGAGAGAGAGAGAGAGAGAGAGAGAGAGAGAGAGCAGTGGGCGGAGAGGGGAGAGCGCAGCCTGCATGGCAGCAGCCTGTGGGCTCATTACTCCTGGCGGATACCTGCACAGGCCCCGCAGCTGCTGCCACTGGGGCACTCCTCATCAGGACTGGAGGAGCCCCCTGTTACCCCCACACTGATGACACACTCACACATCCTTGCTTGCCATTTCTCCCACTGCAGCTCTTCACTTTCTATGCTATTGCTGCCATTTATACATTTTCCATGTCTGATTTGACATATATAGCCTTTACAGATGCAGATGATTATCTACATAGATATTTCTTTGCTTAACTTCCAAGTTGTTCTCGTCTTGCAGCGTGGTATAGAAGTAGTACTTGACTTTAACTGTGTTTCAGCACCCTGGACAGCAACTGTATACCCAGCCAATCCATTCATCTATTGTTTTATATACTTTGTGCCCACTATCTCCTGCATGCATAGGGTGGGGAATACTCCCTGGACAGAGGACACACATGCCAGTTATGCTCACACCTCTAGATAAGAATATTAAAGTCTTCTGTCAAACCTAAACGTGAACATGTTTTGGACTTAAGGAGGAAACCAGAATGCCTCAACATATCCCATGCAGACACTAGGAGAACATGTGAACTTCAATCACACAAGGAATTCAGAGAGTAGTATTCACCAAACCACTGTGCTGCCCCCTATTTCCCAGCATGCAGGACACCACCAATGGCCATCTTGTGGTACTCCTCACAAAGTGCTGTGTTGCTGCCACAGACACATCAGCTGGGGTCACCCACAGGCGCACTGCGAGTGCTACTTCATTTCAGCCTCCCCCAGTGAAGCAGCGCAGCCAGGCTGGGCGCCAGAGCAGCAGATTCTAATTAAAATCTGCAGGGGGCACAACCAAGTTAATGTAAACATTTAGTCCTAAATGGACTTGAAACATGAACAAGCAATGTTATCAGTGCGGCTAAAAAATTTACTGAGTTGATAGCAATTTTTTGGCATTGAAAAGTAAACAGCCAGTGACTATTACCGTTATTGTTTTAATAGCTGATAGAGGCCATTCACAATATTGTAAGAGATAACTAGCAAAGCAGCTGCACATACAAACACCAGAATACAGCACAGCTTTTCAAATGTCATGGGCCTCAGGAATCAATCGACCTGTTTTTCCTGAATGATACATTGCTGTTGGACTTTATGTTGCCTTGTTTTTGACAAGTGTCATTCACATTGTCTATATTTAGTATGCGGCTGATGTTTCAGGAGCAGGTGTTAGTAAAACATACAAGACATTAATTTAAAACTACCTGCAGGGCTAGATACCAAAAAATGTTTTCGCTTTTGGCGAACAGAATTCTTAACATGTCAGATGCAAACAACAACTACAGATGGAGATTTTTTTGTGTTGAGAAGTTAGTATACCAGTCCTCATATTGGAGAATGGTATACCTCCAAATGGTATACCTGTGCCACAACATGCACTGTCCCAGGTGTTTTCTATTTATATCATCTTGTGTCATGATGAAAAACGCAAGCCAGTGGAACAAATAATACTGCACTTTTCAACTGAAAAAGAGCTTGACGAGACCTAAGATTATACAGCATGTGTTGCAGAGATGTGCGTCTTTTGGAGCACAGGTATGTTGTGGTATGCTGGCACAGATGCTTCGGGAAGAGACAGACTGGTGAAAAGTATCAGCTCTATCCAGAGCTCAGGACTGAGTAGACATGATGGTTACTGCTGGAGAACATGTCCCAGCTCATGCAGGCCACTCTGACAGCTCTGAGCAACAGCTTCACCGGTCAGCACTAAAGGAGAATTACAGGTCTTTCCCTCCTTGGTCATTTATCATATCTAGCGTTTTACAATGCTGCCTTCTATTTTATTATTCCCGATGAAGCTTAAAATTTCCCCACTGTACGATTAATGAAAGAATATCATTACGTATTTCACAGAGAGCCTGTCTCTGGTACAACATAAACATGTGAAATCAGTTGAAATTGTCTTTCTCTGACATAATGCACTGCTAGAGCGTAATGATTTGATGGGCCTTGTTAGGCTGATTCATACACACACACACACACACTCACACAATGTACATGTGCGCAGATACAGTATAAATGATTTGTTGTTCACGCCTCACTGGCTGCTCCTCTGTTCCACTCAGGTGACTGATGCTGATTGCTGTACATGCACGAACGCTCAGAAAGCCTTCAGGCCATTACATCTGTGCAAACACAGTTCCATCCTTCACCCACGTCTATGGTAAAGCACATGCCAGCTTGCATCTTCAAATGTATGTCCTACTTATTTTTATACAGACTGTCTGCTTCAGTGCAAATGTGTATTATTCTTTTTTTCATTACACTTTGAGGAAACCCAATTACGATTGTTTTAGTTCTTCCTTCTGTTTTCCGGTGCAATATTGTGTCTTGAGGCAATGTTTTTTGTCCCGGTGTTTCTGCTGGTGTTTTTACATTGCAAACATCCTGTTTATTGCTACCCATCCCACTCCTCCCCCATGTTATGTTCACCAGCTGTGTACCGTCACCGTCAGAAGGAGTTGGTAGTGAGTGGCTTTTCTGAGGGTTGAGAAGAGCGGGGGGTGGAGGGATTTTCAGAGGTAAAATTCTTTTGGCAAAATTGTAACTCAACCTCCTACTTTGTCCTGAGTCACAGTCTGCAATCTGAAATGACTCAGAGCTTTGACTTGTCTCTGTTTTCAGATAGATAGATAGATAGATAGATAGATAGATAGATAGATAGATAGATAGATAGATAGATAGATAGATAGATAGATAGATAGATAGATAGATAGATAGATAGATAGATAGATAGATAGAGAGACAGACAGACAGACAGACAGACAGACAGACAGACAGACAGACAGACAGACAGACAGACAGACAGACAGACAGACAGACAGACTGTGTTTTCAGGTTACACAATAAGTTGGAAGAAACTAATAAAAGGGATAACAAGTAAACACCATGTAATGCGAATTTATACATGGTTATTGGGCTGCTGTGTGAGCAGCGGTATTGTGGGCACAATTACACTCTTTCTAATGAGAAAGAGGACTATCCTATCGGACCAATGCGATTCTATTTATGAATCGCCTCTGTTTTTTGGCCAATGCTACTTTCCGTACGCTATGACGTAGTCAGACGTGCGTATGCGGAATAACAGTTGTAAACAAAAACGGACAATCACCACCTTCCGCTCCCGAGCCAAAAGCCTGAAAAACGAGACAGCACTAACCCCGTCTCAGTTCGAGCGCAGTCTCTCGGAGGTAGGGATCGACATTTGACCTATTTTATCCCCCAAGGTGCTCAGTGTGTGGTGAATGCCCCAAACGGCGGCGATGTGGTTCGTTATGTAACAGGACTCACAGCCTCTGTGCTAACCGGCTAACGGCTAGCCGCGGAGGCTCGACTTCACCTGACGCAGCTCACACCGTGTGTCAGCTGGAGAGCGGCACAGATGTCACGCTGAGTAGCCTTTACGGGACTAATGGTACCACGTTCAGGTCTGTAACGAGGTCTGGTCAATCGGTATTCTCTAGTGTTCACGGCACAGGTAATAAACAACGTCCGCGTAACATAAATGGCGTCTCGACACCGGACGTTTCATTAAAAAAAGGCGTCACGCTGAAACAACAAGGCAATTATCTATGTAGTTATGTTATTATCTATGTAGTCAAGCCGTAACCCAGCTGTTAGAATCAGCTGCGTCTCACTCTAAGCCAGTGCGAACCAGTGTTTACTAGTCAATGCAAGTCTAAGGGTGTGTAGGAGTGTGTTGATAGAGGTAGGCCTGTTGCTTTAAGGAATAGAAATCATAGCCTGTACCTAATCTGAGACTCAGAGTAGTCACTGTTGTTATACATATTCTGAAGGTGATGTCAGGCAGATTTCTGCAGAGCCACTGGTACACAGCAGGTAGGACACTGGATGGATATAAAACCCCTCTGGTTCCGTGTGTTTACCAGGCTCCAGATGTATGGCTGTGGTTGATCCAAGTGCCAGCTGATCACTTGCGCAAGACATACTTTGGTGTTGTTGGCCCGAAGCACCAGCCGCAGCCACCATGTCGAGGAAGCAGACGCCGAAGCCCGTCCGGAGCAACAAGAAGAGCGAACTGGAGCGCAAGAGGGACGAGCGGGCGGCACGCCGCGCCATTGCCAAGGACCGCAAGAACCGGCCGCAGGATTGTGACGAGAGTGCCGAGTTTGTCAGCTTCTCCAACCAGCTCCAGGCACTGGGGCTGAAGCTGAGAGAAGTCCCTGGAGATGGGTGAGAGTCGGAAGAAAGGATGGCATTTAGCTGTTCTCCACTGTGCTCTCCTGACATGTGTTACATGCGTCAGAAGTTGACTACACTATGCAGTTTCCTCTCAAATGAGTCAGTGGACACTGACAGTGACTTAAGTTCTTTGTTACTGACTGATTCACTGTTTCCCCAGCGCACCAGTCAATAACAAAGCACATATAACAGAGCTAAACTGCAGACTGTTGTTGGGCTTACTGGGAACAAATGTCAATGCAACCATATCTTGGAAGTCTTACTCATTAATCTTCGTAACAAGTGGAAAATAACACAGGAGTCATCTCAATGCCTCTCCAGCTTAATGAAATGCAGGGTTAATTGACTGAAGGTACAGACATTTTTGGATTTGATTTATTGCTTTTGGCTCCAGCCCAGAAACCTGCTAACAAATATCTACACTCCCGGATGCCTCGGTGAACCAACAAGCATTTGATTTAAACGCGACACAACCTCTGTCCTGGCCAGGAGCCTTAAAGCTAAGTCCAGCCGGCTGCTGTCTGTGTGTCCCGCTGCAGGAACTGCCTGTTCAGAGCTCTGGGCGACCAATTAGAGGGTCACTCCCGGGGTCACCTCCGGCTGCGGCAGGAGACTGTCCAGTATATGATGTCGCATCGCCAGGACTTCGAACCCTTCGTGGAGGACGACGTGCCCTTCGCACAGCACTGTGAGTGAACGATCCAGCGGGCGATGCCCGGGAACTCACCGAAACAAATACAACAAACTGCTGAAGACCTCATTCATCACTGCTCTATCAGTCATCGTGTACATAGAAACAGTCCGTCCGTTCCAGTGGGAGACGGTTTTTTGCCCAGCAACTATGCAGTGACCCCTGGTGGTCATCAGTCCTGCATGCAGCAGAGTGACTGCATTTCCTCCTGTTCGTTGTCTCCCAAGTTAAAAAGTTGTGTATATATATATATATATATATGTGTGTGTGTGTGTGTATATATACATACATATATATATATATATATATATATATATATATATATATATGCAAGATCGCAGTTTTAGGAGGACCATGCGTGCGATTGTTAGATGTTTCCCTCTCTCTCCAACAGTGTCCAACCTCTCTCAGCCGGGGACGTTCGCCGGCAACGACGCCATCGTTGCTTTCGCTCGCAGTCAGCAGGTCAAAGTGGTCATCCATCAGCTCAACACACCACTGTGGGAGGTAGGGGGAGGGAGTGCCGCTGTGCGTGTGTGTGTGCGTGCGTGTGTGTGTGTGTGCGCATCTGTGTGTGTGTAACTCGGCCCACACTCTTCCCGCTGCCCCCCCCCCCCCCCCCGCAGATAAACGGCGCGGAGAAGCAGGCGTGCAGAGAGCTGCACATCGCCTACCGCTACGGAGACCACTACGACAGTGTGAGGCGGACCGGAGACAACTCCGAGAGTCCCGCTCAGCTTCGCATAGAGGTGCGGTGTGTAGAGCGTGCAGGGGCGGGGGGCCACAGTACGTCACCGAGTTCCAGCGTGGTGGGACTCTGCCGACACGTCCCTCTCACGCTCTCTGTCCGTCACCGTTCCCAGAGTCTGCAGAATTCCCGAGGGCAGCAGCGGGAGTTCGGGGACGGCCAGCGGGACAGGCAGAAGAACCCGTCCCCGGCCTCTTCCGAGGAGGACAACGTGATCCTGAGCTCCATCAAGAATCGAGGCATCCAGGGTCAGGAGTGGCGCCCAAACTCATTAGCTTGTCAGAGGAACGAGAGCATGGGGGCTAGAGAAGAGAAGAGAGAGAATAACTGGGGGCCCGCTTTAGTACAGCCTCCATTAGCATCAGGCTCTTAAAACTTGGCCGTTCAGCTAAACGTTCAAACGGGCCCATAAACGTGTCATTATGTTACCAAACGCTCTATTTCACAGCTCGATGGCGATCACGTTGTCTCCTCCTCACGTGTCTCGATGTGCATTTGTCAGGTGATGAGGAGAATCTGCTCCAGCTGAGTGCCGCCACCATCAACGCCGAATGGCTCGTTGGCTCCATGCTGGGCCAGTCCTGCCAGGGGAACTGTGCCTCGGGATCGTGCTCGGCCTGCAGGGCTGCGGCCTCCGACTGCGGCGAGCACAAACAGCCAGCGGAGGGCAGCAACGTACAGAAATCCAAGGTCCGTTCGCTCGCTCGCCCTCCCAGGCTGGAGGCTGTTTTCTTGTTTTCGCATACGTTTTGAAAGTCGCCTTTTACGTTACAGAAACTCTGCAAAAGTAGTAGAGAAGTCTAAGATGAAATGTGGTCATTTCGTTCGAACTGAAATTTGACCCTAATGCTTTTTTTTTTATCAAATGGCTCAAATGAAGTCAAATCAAAGGCCGCGTTATGATTTCATAACAGCGTATCAAACCTAATAAGATCTCCCCATCTTCTCCTCATTCCCAGGTGTCCAACAAGCAGAGGAAAGAGCAGCAGCGGCAAGAGAAGAAGAAGCGGCAGGAGGAGAGGCATCGGCAGAAGTTCCTCCAGGGCAAAGGAGGCCAGGACCAGAACCAGAACCTGCCCGAGGCCGTGACCTTAGTGCCGGCCCTCAACACTCTCAGTATATAAACTGGAGCATGGCCAAACTAACCCAACTGCTACTCAAACTACCGGTGGGCTGACGCTGTCCACACCGTTTTTTGCACATAGTTTCGATTCAGTCACGGCGAATGACTTTTTACCCCGAAGAGAACCCTATAGTTTCTTTGCAAAAGGTGCCTGCCAACTTGAGTCCGTGAGGCGTGAGTGAGTGTGTGTGTGTGTGTGTGTGTGTTGTAAAAGGGAGGAGGGTGAGAGGAGAGTGTGACTTCCAGTGCTGTCGTTTTTTTTCTTCTTCTTCTTCCTTGCTTGGTTTGGACTCGGTTCAGTCGGCAGTGGGTGTTGTGGCTGTATGTAGAAACTCCTCCCATCAGGTCCACCTGCCACGCTACCTAGCCCCCCTCTCTATGCTGGACATCTGGCTTCTCGTGACAACCATGCAGATAATCTGAACACGCTGCTGGGCTTTTCCCCCATCCGGCCGCAGGGCGGAGGCCACGTCGGCCTCAGCCGCTCGATTCGACAGACGTAAGGGACGAGAGGCACAAGTATGATTGTTATGCACAGTGTGTACGGAATGTGGCAATAAAGAATAGATGACGCTTTCCCGTTTTTGCCTCACACGTCATCCTTAACGGCGTCTCAGACACGTCTGCCATTCGGAGCACAGGTCTCATTTCCCTTTTGACCCATTTCGTCTGCTGTATTTGGACTTAAATACAACGAATCTAACATGAATGGATGCGGGGCATGTTTTTGCAAGAGGCGGCGGGTTTATCGAGCAGAAAACGTTTGGCCTGGTGTGGGGCGACTCGGGGGAGGTTCCAGTGGTTCTCCTGCAGGCATCAGTTTGTTTACCACAAAAATAAAAAAAACAATCCAACCAGCTGCAAAGCTGTGTAGAAGCGTGGCTAAAAACCGCAGAGAAGCTCCGTTTACTACTTTACAACACTTTTATTCCGTCCCCGAGCCCATGAATTATTAAAAACATCCTTTCTTCAATCACGCGTTTGGCAAAGTGCTGAACCCTCCCGAGAGCTTCGCTCCAGAGATATCCCCGATACGCAATGACGACCCATCAGATGAAGGGCAACACAACCGAGGCTCTTCTGTTTTTGTTTTTTTTTATTAAAATGTCATAAAAAATTACACAAATGGGAGCAAAGCCGGATTCAATTCTCTGACTTGACACACTATGTACACTGAATCAAAACACTGACACCTTGATGCTGGTAAATAGGTAACCTGTGAAAGGAAGAGTATCGCTTCTGGATGATAGAAGACGGCTACCGCTAGCACGCCACGCTACGGGGCAGCGAGTGGGTTCAGATCTACAGTAGCGTCCCCCACTGATGCCGCCACTGTTCTAGTAGAGATAGACGTCCCCAGGGAACCCGTGCTGGGCCTCAGACCTCTCCATTAGACGATACGAATCTCCGCCACAGAAGAGCCTGGAGGGCAGTGGGGCGGGCTGAGCGACCCTAGAAGTCCTGCCGGATGTTCTCCTTGTTCTCGTCGCCCTGCTGCTGTCTCAGCTGCGTTATCTCGTTCTCCAGTTGGACGATGGCGCGCTCGATCTCGTAGTTCTTGCTGACCAGCGACACCCAGCTGTTGAGGGAGGGGCACAGATGTTAAAAGACGACCCGCGCCACACATTTCTCCTACGTCGGATGACGAACCAGAGGCGAATCGCGGAGCGACATACTTGGACTCCAGCTCTCGCAGCTTGGCTCCACCCGCCAGCTGATCGTTCTTACGCTGCCAGTTTAAATCCTGAATTTGCTTTCTGAGGATCGAGAAAAACAAACTTAACAGTGAAAACTGAGACTGGACTCACATTCAGAGCAAGAGTCGTGGGTGTCTACTGTGGTGTTACCTGAATTTGTGATGTTCCTTTTGAGCCATTTCAATCATGAAAGCCAAGTTACTGGAGGGGTGGGGGGAGAACAGAGGACACGTCAGCAGGGTTAGGGCCGATGGAGACGGCGAGGAGCAGACAGAGGCAGCTTCACATACTCGTTGTAGACTTTCCACGCGTTGGTCCCGTACTGGGACATGAGCTCCAGGTTCTCGATGCGCACGGCCTGGTGCTCCAGCTGGGCCATGGAGTTGTTCACACACTCCTGCCACGCCGTGATGTCGTTCTTCTGACCCGAGGAGGGCGCCGGCAGCTCGTACCTCCACACAAACAAGCAGATTTCCATTAGAGCTCAACACGTCGGTGTGACCTGATAATCGCTCCAGGTTCATCGCGCTTCATCTTTACCTCTTCATGCTCAGGAGCTCCATGGGCTGGCGAGCCCCCAGCCGCTCAAACTCGTTCCTCATGATTTCTGTCTGCAGGTCGGTAAGATAAAGAAAACGCTCTTATTTCTGTCACACTATCCATCCGGAGATGAGAGGAGGGTACTGGTGCGTCCCTTACCTCAAAAGCGGAGAAGTCTGGTGTGGGCAAGTAGCTCAGGTAGTTCTTGGTGGGTCTGTATCTTCTGGTCTCCTCCTCCACCAACGCTGCAGCCTAGAGGGTGAGAGGTCAGTCTTTGAGTTTATAGAAATACGAAGGTTTTAATGTCACGATTTATGGTTACATTTTAACCATAACGATTACTTGAGAGAATTTGACATCATAATTTCGTCAAGCTCCTGACTTGCTTCGCCAACAGAGCTCATGCAAACACTGTATTTACTACAATAGTGACAGTTTATTTCTCACATCACACAGATGAACTATGGTGAGCTTCAACTGAAATCAATGACATTTCACGTGTGACTGAATGAATGCGTCACAGTGGGCATGAAATATGAGTCTACTGGAGGAGTTGAGTAAACTAAGTGACATCTGGCCATCTCGCGCTCAGGAGAGGCGTGGGTTATTACACTTTAAGAGGCCCATGCTAAGTAAAGGACAGAGAGAGACAGAGAGAGAGAGACAGAGAGAGAGAGAGAGAGAGACAGAGAGAGACTGGTTAATGTCAGTTGGAATTTTAATAGCTGGCCTGTTTGGGGGTGAAACTGTAACCAATACACTGCAGTTGACTCTGCAAGAGCACTTCTACAGTCATTCTAGTTGAGTGAATATCGAAGTTGCAAGTTGTCCGTTTCCTCTATACACTATATGAGGACCGAGCTGTTTACATGTGATTATGCGGTATTATTTGGTATCGCGCTTCACCACTGTTTCTCTGTAACACCATGAAACACTACTACCAACACCCTCATTGACTCCTAACTGAAGCATGGTTAGCAGCAGCCGATACACACTCAGCTGTTTACTCACCGCCTCCCGGACTCCTGCTGCATCGTAGCCCTGGTCAAAATACGGCAAAGCGTCGACGAACACTTCCCCGGCTACCGAAGCCGTCCCGGCCATGTTTTATACACTATATAAGTTACTGGATCGTTGCGATGTTTCTCTCTCGGATAATGGAAGTGCCTCCTCGCCGACAAAACGCTAGACTTCCGGGTCTGGCTTTTCAAAATAAAAGCGCACACTGGCTGTGACTGTGTCGGTGACATCTAGTGGGACGGAGTGTAACTGCTGCTTGACCGAGGTGGAAAGCACTCATCTTCACTGCATATCGACAGCCATCAGTCCTTCCATCCATGACATGTTCAACTCGGGCGCTGCGCGCTGTGACGTCATCGCGGCGCGTCCAATAGGAGAGAGGTTGTTGGGTCACGAGTTCCAGAGGGCTCCAAAACTATGGAGGGGCAGCTAATCAAGTTTCCCGATCTCTGGGACACAAGGTTTACCGGGCAGGCGGTTAAACTCCTCCCTGTTTAGCCTAAGTAGACCTCAAAACGGGCGTGATGGAGCTGTAGCTCCTGGACCAGCCTTAAGTAGACCTCAAAACGGGGGTTGTGGAGCTGTAGCTCCCGGACCAGCCTGAGGTAGCCCTCAAAACGGGGGTTGTGGAGCTGTAGCTCCCGGACCCGGTCTATATTCCCACGGTTCCTGCCTTCCTATCAGAACTGGGTGGACTCACATCCTCCTTTTCTGTGCTGCTCGTCTCCTCGTCTCCTTATTAGCACTATAGCCAGGACTTAATACACCTTCTCACAAGATCGCGCTCAAACCAACTGCTAAATGTTGTTACTGGTAACTTAGCAACCTTGCCGCTTTGTCGCGCGGCACAGCGGCAACGCTGCGCCCGGTTGCGCTGTACCCGGCGCAGCGCCACGCCCTTGCCGCGGTCTATGTGGAAGCACCTTAACCCTCGCCAAAAGTGAAAAAAACGACCACCCCGGACCTATCGTTTTGGCCGAGATCCCGACCCCGAGCGAGCGAGCCCAAACCCACCATTTGGGGTGTGAGCCGCCTCCGGGGTGGCCCACGCTCACTGGAAAAAGCAATCCCGAGGCCGGATTTGATCCTGGAGCTGAGATATTAAAGCTCGCCGAAAGTGAAAAAAACGACCACCCCGGACCTGTCGTTTTGGCCGAGATCCCGACCCCGAGCGAGCGAGCCCAAACCCACCATTTGGGGTGTGAGCCGCCTCCGGGGTGGCCCACGCTCACTGGAAAAAGCAATCCCGAGGCCGGCTTTGATCCTGGAGCTGAGATATTAAAGCTTGCCGAAAGTGAAAAAAACGACCACCCCGGACCTGTCGTTTTGGCCGAGATCCCGACCCCGAGCGAGCGAGCCCAAACCCACCATTTGGGGTGTGAGCCGCCTCCGGGGTGGCCCACGCTCACTGGAAAAAGCAATCCCGAGGCCGGATTTGATCCTGGAGCTGAGATATTAAAGCTCGCCGAAAGTGAAAAAAACGACCACCCCGGACCTGTCGTTTTGGCCGAGATCCCGACCCCGAGCGAGCGAGCCCAAACCCACCATTTGGGGTGTGAGCCGCCTCCGGGGTGGCCCACGCTCACTGGAAAAAGCAATCCCGAGGCCGGCTTTGATCCTGGAGCTGAGATATTAAAGCTCGCCGAAAGTGAAAAAAACGACCACCCCGGACCTGTCGTTTTGGCCGAGATCCCGACCCCGAGCGAGCGAGCCCAAACCCACCATTTGGGGTGTGAGCCGCCTCCGGGGTGGCCCACGCTCACTGGAAAAAGCAATCCCGAGGCCGGCTTTGATCCTGGAGCTGAGATATTAAAGCTCGCCGAAAGTGAAAAAAACGACCACCCCGGACCTGTCGTTTTGGCCGAGATCCCGACCCCGAGCGAGCGAGCCCAAACCCACCATTTGGGGTGTGAGCCGCCTCCGGGGTGGCCCACGCTCACTGGAAAAAGCAATCCCGAGGCCGGCTTTGATCCTGGAGCTGAGATATTAAAGCTCGCCGAAAGTGAAAAAAACGACCACCCCGGACCTGTCGTTTTGGCCGAGATCCCGACCCCGAGCGAGCGAGCCCAAACCCACCATTTGGGGTGTGAGCCGCCTCCGGGGTGGCCCACGCTCACTGGAAAAAGCAATCCCGAGGCCGGATTTGATCCTGGAGCTGAGATATTAAAGCTCGCCGAAAGTGAAAAAAACGACCACCCCGGACCTGTCGTTTTGGCCGAGATCCCGACCCCGAGCGAGCGAGCCCAAACCCACCATTTGGGGTGTGAGCCGCCTCCGGGGTGGCCCACGCTCACTGGAAAAAGCAATCCCGAGGCCGGATTTGATCCTGGAGCTGAGATATTAAAGCTCGCCGAAAGTGAAAAAAACGACCACCCCGGACCTGTCGTTTTGGCCGAGATCCCGACCCCGAGCGAGCGAGCCCAAACCCACCATTTGGGGTGTGAGCCGCCTCCGGGGTGGCCCACGCTCACTGGAAAAAGCAATCCCGAGGCCGGCTTTGATCCTGGAGCTGAGATATTAAAGCTCGCCGAAAGTGAAAAAAACGACCACCCCGGACCTGTCGTTTTGGCCGAGATCCCGACCCCGAGCGAGCGAGCCCAAACCCACCATTTGGGGTGTGAGCCGCCTCCGGGGTGGCCCACGCTCACTGGAAAAAGCAATCCCGAGGCCGGCTTTGATCCTGGAGCTGAGATATTAAAGCTCGCCGAAAGTGAAAAAAACGACCACCCCGGACCTGTCGTTTTGGCCGAGATCCCGACCCCGAGCGAGCGAGCCCAAACCCACCATTTGGGGTGTGAGCCGCCTCCGGGGTGGCCCACGCTCACTGGAAAAAGCAATCCCGAGGCCGGATTTGATCCTGGAGCTGAGATATTAAAGCTCGCCGAAAGTGAAAAAAACGACCACCCCGGACCTGTCGTTTTGGCCGAGATCCCGACCCCGAGCGAGCGAGCCCAAACCCACCATTTGGGGTGTGAGCCGCCTCCGGGGTGGCCCACGCTCACTGGAAAAAGCAATCCCGAGGCCGGATTTGATCCTGGAGCTGAGATATTAAAGCTCGCCGAAAGTGAAAAAAACGACCACCCCGGACCTGTCGTTTTGGCCGAGATCCCGACCCCGAGCGAGCGAGCCCAAACCCACCATTTGGGGTGTGAGCCGCCTCCGGGGTGGCCCACGCTCACTGGAAAAAGCAATCCCGAGGCCGGATTTGATCCTGGAGCTGAGATATTAAAGCTCGCCGAAAGTGAAAAAAACGACCACCCCGGACCTGTCGTTTTGGCCGAGATCCCGACCCCGAGCGAGCGAGCCCAAACCCACGAATTAGGGTGTGAGCTGCCTCCGGGGTGGCCCACGCTCACTGGAAAAAGCAATCCCGAGGCCGGATTTGATCCTGGAGCTGAGATATTAAAGCTCGCCGAAAGTGAAAAAAACGACCACCCCGGACCTGTCGTTTTGGCCGAGATCCCGACCCCGAGCGAGCGAGCCCAAACCCACCATTTGGGGTGTGAGCCGCCTCCGGGGTGGCCCACGCTCACTGGAAAAAGCAATCCCGAGGCCGGATTTGATCCTGGAGCTGAGATATTAAAGCTCGCCGAAAGTGAAAAAAACGACCACCCCGGACCTGTCGTTTTGGCCGAGATCCCGACCCCGAGCGAGCGAGCCCAAACCCACGAATTAGGGTGTGAGCTGCCTCCGGGGTGGCCCACGCTCACTGGAAAAAGCAATCCCGAGGCCGGATTTGATCCTGGAGCTGAGATATTAAAGCTCGCCGAAAGTGAAAAAAACGACCACCCCGGACCTGTCGTTTTGGCCGAGATCCCGACCCCGAGCGAGTGAGCCCAAACCCACCATTTGGGGTGTGAGCCGCCTCCGGGGTGGCCCACGCTCACTGGAAAAAGCAATCCCGAGGCCGGCTTTGATCCTGGAGCTGAGATATTAAAGCTCGCCGAAAGTGAAAAAAACGACCACCCCGGACCTGTCGTTTTGGCCGAGATCCCGACCCCGAGCGAGCGAGCCCAAACCCACCATTTGGGGTGTGAGCCGCCTCCGGGGTGGCCCACGCTCACTGGAAAAAGCAATCCCGAGGCCGGATTTGATCCTGGAGCTGAGATATTAAAGCTCGCCGAAAGTGAAAAAAACGACCACCCCGGACCTGTCGTTTTGGCCGAGATCCCGACCCCGAGCGAGCGAGCCCAAACCCACCATTTGGGGTGTGAGCCGCCTCCGGGGTGGCCCACGCTCACTGGAAAAAGCAATCCCGAGGCCGGCTTTGATCCTGGAGCTGAGATATTAAAGCTCGCCGAAAGTGAAAAAAACGACCACCCCGGACCTGTCGTTTTGGCCGAGATCCCGACCCCGAGCGAGCGAGCCCAAACCCACCATTTGGGGTGTGAGCCGCCTCCGGGGTGGCCCACGCTCACTGGAAAAAGCAATCCCGAGGCCAGATTTGATCCTGGAGCTGAGATATTAAAGCTCGCCGAAAGTGAAAAAAACGACCACCCCGGACCTGTCGTTTTGGCCGAGATCCCGACCCCGAGCGAGCGAGCCCAAACCCACCATTTGGGGTGTGAGCCGCCTCCGGGGTGGCCCACGCTCACTGGAAAAAGCAATCCCGAGGCCGGCTTTGATCCTGGAGCTGAGATATTAAAGCTCGCCGAAAGTGAAAAAAACGACCACCCCGGACCTGTCGTTTTGGCCGAGATCCCGACCCCGAGCGAGCGAGCCCAAACCCACCATTTGGGGTGTGAGCCGCCTCCGGGGTGGCCCACGCTCACTGGAAAAAGCAATCCCGAGGCCGGATTTGATCCTGGAGCTGAGATATTAAAGCTCGCCGAAAGTGAAAAAAACGACCACCCCGGACCTGTCGTTTTGGCCGAGATCCCGACCCCGAGCGAGCGAGCCCAAACCCACCATTTGGGGTGTGAGCCGCCTCCGGGGTGGCCCACGCTCACTGGAAAAAGCAATCCCGAGGCCGGATTTGATCCTGGAGCTGAGATATTAAAGCTCGCCGAAAGTGAAAAAAATGACCACCCCGGACCTGTCGTTTTGGCCGAGATCCCGACCCCGAGCGAGCGAGCCCAAACCCACCATTTGGGGTGTGAGCCGCCTCCGGGGTGGCCCACGCTCACTGGAAAAAGCAATCCCGAGGCCGGATTTGATCCTGGAGCTGAGATATTAAAGCTCGCCGAAAGTGAAAAAAACGACCACCCCGGACCTGTCGTTTTGGCCGAGATCCCGACCCCGAGCGAGCGAGCCCAAACCCACGAATTAGGGTGTGAGCTGCCTCCGGGGTGGCCCACGCTCACTGGAAAAAGCAATCCCGAGGCCCGATTTGATCCTGGAGCTGAGATATTAAAGCTCGCCGAAAGTGAAAAAAACGACCACCCCGGACCTGTCGTTTTGGCCGAGATCCCGACCCCGAGCGAGCGAGCCCAAACCCACCATTTGGGGTGTGAGCCGCCTCCGGGGTGGCCCACGCTCACTGGAAAAAGCAATCCCGAGGCCGGCTTTGATCCTGGAGCTGAGATATTGAAGCTCGCCGAAAGTGAAAAAAACGACCACCCCGGACCTGTCGTTTTGGCCAAGATCCCGACCCCGAGCGAGCGAGCCCAAACCCACCATTTGGGGTGTGAGCCGCCTCCGGGGTGGCCCACGCTCACTGGAAAAAGCAATCCCGAGGCCGGCTTTGATCCTGGAGCTGAGATATTAAAGCCCGCCGAAAGTGAAAAAAACGACCACCCCGGACCTGTCGTTTTGGCCGAGATCCCGACCCCGAGCGAGCGAGCCCAAACCCACCATTTGGGGTGTGAGCCGCCTCCGGGGTGGCCCACGCTCACTGGAAAAAGCAATCCCGAGGCCGGATTTGATCCTGGAGCTGAGATATTAAAGCTCGCCGAAAGTGAAAAAAACGACCACCCCGGACCTGTCGTTTTGGCCGAGATCCCGACCCCGAGCGAGCGAGCCCAAACCCACCATTTGGGGTGTGAGCCGCCTCCGGGGTGGCCCACGCTCACTGGAAAAAGCAATCCCGAGGCCGGCTTTGATCCTGGAGCTGAGATATTAAAGCTCGCCGAAAGTGAAAAAAACGACCACCCCGGACCTGTCGTTTTGGCCGAGATCCCGACCCCGAGCGAGCGAGCCCAAACCCACCATTTGGGGTGTGAGCCGCCTCCGGGGTGGCCCACGCTCACTGGAAAAAGCAATCCCGAGGCCGGATTTGATCCTGGAGCTGAGATATTAAAGCTCGCCGAAAGTGAAAAAAACGACCACCCCGGACCTGTCGTTTTGGCCGAGATCCCGACCCCGAGCGAGCGAGCCCAAACCCACCATTTGGGGTGTGAGCCGCCTCCGGGGTGGCCCACGCTCACTGGAAAAAGCAATCCCGAGGCCGGCTTTGATCCTGGAGCTGAGATATTAAAGCTCGCCGAAAGTGAAAAAAACGACCACCCCGGACCTGTCGTTTTGGCCGAGATCCCGACCCCGAGCGAGCGAGCCCAAACCCACCATTTGGGGTGTGAGCCGCCTCCGGGGTGGCCCACGCTCACTGGAAAAAGCAATCCCGAGGCCGGATTTGATCCTGGAGCTGAGATATTAAAGCTCGCCGAAAGTGAAAAAAACGACCACCCCGGACCTGTCGTTTTGGCCGAGATCCCGACCCCGAGCGAGCGAGCCCAAACCCACGAATTAGGGTGTGAGCTGCCTCCGGGGTGGCCCACGCTCACTGGAAAAAGCAATCCCGAGGCCGGATTTGATCCTGGAGCTGAGATATTAAAGCTCGCCGAAAGTGAAAAAAACGACCACCCCGGACCTGTCGTTTTGGCCGAGATCCCGACCCCGAGCGAGCGAGCCCAAACCCACCATTTGGGGTGTGAGCCGCCTCCGGGGTGGCCCACGCTCACTGGAAAAAGCAATCCCGAGGCCGGCTTTGATCCTGGAGCTGAGATATTAAAGCTCGCCGAAAGTGAAAAAAACGACCACCCCGGACCTGTCGTTTTGGCCGAGATCCCGACCCCGAGCGAGCGAGCCCAAACCCACCATTTGGGGTGTGAGCCGCCTCCGGGGTGGCCCACGCTCACTGGAAAAAGCAATCCCGAGGCCGGCTTTGATCCTGGAGCTGAGATATTAAAGCTCGCCGAAAGTGAAAAAAACGACCACCCCGGACCTGTCGTTTTGGCCGAGATCCCGACCCCGAGCGAGCGAGCCCAAACCCACCATTTGGGGTGTGAGCCGCCTCCGGGGTGGCCCACGCTCACTGGAAAAAGCAATCCCGAGGCCGGCTTTGATCCTGGAGCTGAGATATTAAAGCTCGCCGAAAGTGAAAAAAACGACCACCCCGGACCTGTCGTTTTGGCCGAGATCCCGACCCCGAGCGAGCGAGCCCAAACCCACCATTTGGGGTGTGAGCCGCCTCCGGGGTGGCCCACGCTCACTGGAAAAAGCAATCCCGAGGCCGGATTTGATCCTGGAGCTGAGATATTAAAGCTCGCCGAAAGTGAAAAAAACGACCACCCCGGACCTGTCGTTTTGGCCGAGATCCCGACCCCGAGCGAGCGAGCCCAAACCCACCATTTGGGGTGTGAGCCGCCTCCGGGGTGGCCCACGCTCACTGGAAAAAGCAATCCCGAGGCCGGATTTGATCCTGGAGCTGAGATATTAAAGCTCGCCGAAAGTGAAAAAAACGACCACCCCGGACCTGTCGTTTTGGCCGAGATCCCGACCCCGAGCGAGCGAGCCCAAACCCACGAATTAGGGTGTGAGCTGCCTCCGGGGTGGCCCACGCTCACTGGAAAAAGCAATCCCGAGGCCGGATTTGATCCTGGAGCTGAGATATTAAAGCTCGCCGAAAGTGAAAAAAACGACCACCCCGGACCTGTCGTTTTGGCCGAGATCCCGACCCCGAGCGAGCGAGCCCAAACCCACCATTTGGGGTGTGAGCCGCCTCCGGGGTGGCCCACGCTCACTGGAAAAAGCAATCCCGAGGCCGGATTTGATCCTGGAGCTGAGATATTAAAGCTCGCCGAAAGTGAAAAAAACGACCACCCCGGACCTGTCGTTTTGGCCGAGATCCCGACCCCGAGCGAGCGAGCCCAAACCCACCATTTGGGGTGTGAGCCGCCTCCGGGGTGGCCCACGCTCACTGGAAAAAGCAATCCCGAGGCCGGATTTGATCCTGGAGCTGAGATATTAAAGCTCGCCGAAAGTGAAAAAAACGACCACCCCGGACCTGTCGTTTTGGCCGAGATCCCGACCCCGAGCGAGCGAGCCCAAACCCACCATTTGGGGTGTGAGCCGCCTCCGGGGTGGCCCACGCTCACTGGAAAAAGCAATCCCGAGGCCGGATTTGATCCTGGAGCTGAGATATTAAAGCTCGCCGAAAGTGAAAAAAACGACCACCCCGGACCTGTCGTTTTGGCCGAGATCCCGACCCCGAGCGAGCGAGCCCAAACCCACCATTTGGGGTGTGAGCCGCCTCCGGGGTGGCCCACGCTCACTGGAAAAAGCAATCCCGAGGCCGGATTTGATCCTGGAGCTGAGATATTAAAGCTCGCCGAAAGTGAAAAAAACGACCACCCCGGACCTGTCGTTTTGGCCGAGATCCCGACCCCGAGCGAGCGAGCCCAAACCCACCATTTGGGGTGTGAGCCGCCTCCGGGGTGGCCCACGCTCACTGGAAAAAGCAATCCCGAGGCCGGATTTGATCCTGGAGCTGAGATATTAAAGCTCGCCGAAAGTGAAAAAAACGACCACCCCGGACCTGTCGTTTTGGCCGAGATCCCGACCCCGAGCGAGCGAGCCCAAACCCACGAATTAGGGTGTGAGCTGCCTCCGGGGTGGCCCACGCTCACTGGAAAAAGCAATCCCGAGGCCGGATTTGATCCTGGAGCTGAGATATTAAAGCTCGCCGAAAGTGAAAAAAACGACCACCCCGGACCTGTCGTTTTGGCCGAGATCCCGACCCCGAGCGAGCGAGCCCAAACCCACCATTTGGGGTGTGAGCCGCCTCCGGGGTGGCCCACGCTCACTGGAAAAAGCAATCCCGAGGCCGGATTTGATCCTGGAGCTGAGATATTAAAGCTCGCCGAAAGTGAAAAAAACGACCACCCCGGACCTGTCGTTTTGGCCGAGATCCCGACCCCGAGCGAGCGAGCCCAAACCCACGAATTAGGGTGTGAGCTGCCTCCGGGGTGGCCCACGCTCACTGGAAAAAGCAATCCCGAGGCCGGATTTGATCCTGGAGCTGAGATATTAAAGCTCGCCGAAAGTGAAAAAAACGACCACCCCGGACCTGTCGTTTTGGCCGAGATCCCGACCCCGAGCGAGTGAGCCCAAACCCACCATTTGGGGTGTGAGCCGCCTCCGGGGTGGCCCACGCTCACTGGAAAAAGCAATCCCGAGGCCGGCTTTGATCCTGGAGCTGAGATATTAAAGCTCGCCGAAAGTGAAAAAAACGACCACCCCGGACCTGTCGTTTTGGCCGAGATCCCGACCCCGAGCGAGCGAGCCCAAACCCACCATTTGGGGTGTGAGCCGCCTCCGGGGTGGCCCACGCTCACTGGAAAAAGCAATCCCGAGGCCGGATTTGATCCTGGAGCTGAGATATTAAAGCTCGCCGAAAGTGAAAAAAACGACCACCCCGGACCTGTCGTTTTGGCCGAGATCCCGACCCCGAGCGAGCGAGCCCAAACCCACCATTTGGGGTGTGAGCCGCCTCCGGGGTGGCCCACGCTCACTGGAAAAAGCAATCCCGAGGCCGGCTTTGATCCTGGAGCTGAGATATTAAAGCTCGCCGAAAGTGAAAAAAACGACCACCCCGGACCTGTCGTTTTGGCCGAGATCCCGACCCCGAGCGAGCGAGCCCAAACCCACCATTTGGGGTGTGAGCCGCCTCCGGGGTGGCCCACGCTCACTGGAAAAAGCAATCCCGAGGCCGGCTTTGATCCTGGAGCTGAGATATTAAAGCTCGCCGAAAGTGAAAAAAACGACCACCCCGGACCTGTCGTTTTGGCCGAGATCCCGACCCCGAGCGAGCGAGCCCAAACCCACCATTTGGGGTGTGAGCCGCCTCCGGGGTGGCCCACGCTCACTGGAAAAAGCAATCCCGAGGCCGGATTTGATCCTGGAGCTGAGATATTAAAGCTCGCCGAAAGTGAAAAAAACGACCACCCCGGACCTGTCGTTTTGGCCGAGATCCCGACCCCGAGCGAGCGAGCCCAAACCCACCATTTGGGGTGTGAGCCGCCTCCGGGGTGGCCCACGCTCACTGGAAAAAGCAATCCCGAGGCCGGATTTGATCCTGGAGCTGAGATATTAAAGCTCGCCGAAAGTGAAAAAAACGACCACCCCGGACCTGTCGTTTTGGCCGAGATCCCGATCCCGAGCGAGCGAGCCCAAACCCACGAATTAGGGTGTGAGCTGCCTCCGGGGTGGCCCACGCTCACTGGAAAAAGCAATCCCGAGGCCGGATTTGATCCTGGAGCTGAGATATTAAAGCTCGCCGAAAGTGAAAAAAACGACCACCCCGGACCTGTCGTTTTGGCCGAGATCCCGACCCCGAGCGAGCGAGCCCAAACCCACCATTTGGGGTGTGAGCCGCCTCCGGGGTGGCCCACGCTCACTGGAAAAAGCAATCCCGAGGCCGGATTTGATCCTGGAGCTGAGATATTAAAGCTCGCCGAAAGTGAAAAAAACGACCACCCCGGACCTGTCGTTTTGGCCGAGATCCCGACCCCGAGCGAGCGAGCCCAAACCCACCATTTGGGGTGTGAGCCGCCTCCGGGGTGGCCCACGCTCACTGGAAAAAGCAATCCCGAGGCCGGATTTGATCCTGGAGCTGAGATATTAAAGCTCGCCGAAAGTGAAAAAAACGACCACCCCGGACCTGTCGTTTTGGCCGAGATCCCGACCCCGAGCGAGCGAGCCCAAACCCACCATTTGGGGTGTGAGCCGCCTCCGGGGTGGCCCACGCTCACTGGAAAAAGCAATCCCGAGGCCGGATTTGATCCTGGAGCTGAGATATTAAGCTCCCGAAAGTGAAAAAAACGACCACCCCGGACCTGTCGTTTTGGCCGAGATCCCGACCCGAGCGAGCGAGCCCAAACCCACCATTTGGGGTGTGAGCCGCCTCCGGGGTGGCCCACGCTCACTGGAAATAGCAATCCCGAGGGCCCGGATTTGATCCTGGAGCTGAGATATAAAGCTCGCCGAAAGTGAAAAAAACGACCACCCCGGACCTGTCGTTTTGGCCGAGATCCCGACCCCGAGCGAGCGAGCCCAAACCCCACCATTTGGGGTGTGAGCCGCCTCCGGGGTGGCCCACGCTCACTGGAAAAAGCAATCCCGAGGCCGGATTTGATCCTGGAGCTGAGATATTAAAGCTCGCCGAAAGTGAAAAAAACGACCACCCCGGACCTGTCGTTTTGGCCGAGATCCCGACCCCGAGCGAGCGAGCCCAAACCCACGAATTAGGGTGTGAGCTGCCTCCGGGGTGGCCCACGCTCACTGGAAAAAGCAATCCCGAGGCCGATTTGATCCTGGAGCTGAGATATTAAAGCTCGCCGAAAGTGAAAAAAACGACCACCCCGGACCTGTCGTTTTGGCCGAGATCCCGACCCCCGAGCGAGCGAGCCCAAACCCACCATTTGGGGTGTGAGCCGCCTCCGGGGTGGCCCACGCTCACTGGAAAAAGCAATCCCGAGGCCGGATTTGATCCTGGAGCTGAGATATTAAAGCTCGCCGAAAGTGAAAAAAACGACCACCCCGGACCTGTCCGTTTTGGCCGAGATCCCGACCCCGAGCGAGCGAGCCCAAACCCACGAATTAGGGTGTGAGCTGCCTCCGGGGTGGCCCCACGCTCACTGGAAAAAGCAATCCCGAGGCCGGATTTGATCCTGGAGCTGAGATATTAAAGCTCGCCGAAAGTGAAAAAAACGACACCCCGGACCTGTCGTTTTGGCCGAGATCCCGACCCGAGCGAGTGAGCCCAAACCCACCATTTGGGGTGTGAGCCGCCTCCGGGGTGGCCCACGCTCACTGGAAAAAGCAATCCCGAGGCCGGCTTTGATCCTGGAGCTGAGATATTAAAGCTCGCCGAAAGTGAAAAAAAACGACCACCCCGGACCTGTCGTTTTGGCCGAGATCCCGACCCCGAGCGAGCGAGCCCAAACCCACCGATTTGGGGTGTGAGCCGCCTCCGGGGTGGCCCACGCTCACTGGAAAAAGCAATCCCGAGGCCGGATTTGATCCTGGAGCTGAGATATTAAAGCTCGCCGAAAGTGAAAAAAACGACACCCCGGACCTGTCGTTTTGGCCGAGATCCCGACCCCGAGCGAGCGAGCCCAAACCCACCATTTGGGGTGTGAGCCGCCTCCGGGGTGGCCCACGCTCACTGGAAAAAGCAATCCCGAGGCCGGCTTTGATCCTGGAGCTGAGATATTAAAGCTCGCCGAAAGTGAAAAAAACGACCACCCCCGGACCTGTCGTTTTGGCCGAGATCCCGACCCCGAGCGAGCGAGCCCAAACCCACCATTTGGGGTGTGAGCCGCCTCCGGGGTGGCCCACGCTCACTGGAAAAAAGCAATCCCGAGGCCAGATTTGATCCTGGAGCTGAGATATTAAAGCTCGCCGAAAGTGAAAAAAAACGACCACCCCGGACCTGTCGTTTTGGCCGAGATCCCGACCCCGAGCGAGCGAGCCCAAACCCACCATTTGGGGTGTGAGCCGCCTCCGGGGTGGCCCACGCTCACTGGAAAAAGCAATCCCGAGGCCGGATTTGATCCTGGAGCTGAGATATTAAAGCTCGCCGAAAGTGAAAAAAACGACCACCCCGGACCTGTCGTTTTGGCCGAGATCCCGACCCCGAGCGAGCGAGCCCAAACCCACCATTTGGGGTGTGAGCCGCCTCCGGGGTGGCCCACGCTCACTGGAAAAAGCAATCCGAGGCCGGATTTGATCCTGGAGCTGAGATATTAAAGCTCGCCGAAAGTGAAAAAAAACGACCACCCCGGACCTGTCGTTTTGGCCGAGATCCCGACCCCGAGCGAGCGAGCCCAAACCCACGATTTAGGGTGTGAGCTGCCTCCGGGGTGGCCCACGCTCACTGGAAAAAGCAATCCCGAGGCCGGATTTGATCCTGGAGCTGAGATATTAAAGCTCGCCGAAAGTGAAAAAAAACGACCACCCCGGACCTGTCGTTTTGGCCGAGATCCCGACCCCGAGCGAGCGAGCCCAAACCCACCATTTGGGGTGTGAGCCGCCTCCGGGGTGGCCCACGCTCACTGGAAAAAGCAATCCCGAGGCCGGATTTGATCCTGGAGCTGAGATATTAAAGCTCGCCGAAAGTGAAAAAAACGACCACCCCGGACCTGTCGTTTTGGCCGAGATCCCGACCCCGAGCGAGCGAGCCCAAACCCACGAATTAGGGTGTGAGCTGCCTCCGGGGTGGCCCACGCTCACTGGAAAAAGCAATCCCGAGGCCGGATTTGATCCTGGAGCTGAGATATTAAAGCTCGCCGAAAGTGAAAAAAAACGACCACCCCCGGACCTGTCGTTTGGCCGAGATCCCGACCCCGAGCGAGTGAGCCCAAACCCACCTTTGGGGGTGAGCCGCCTCCGGGGTGGCCCACGCTCACTGGAAAAAGTCAATCCCGAGGCCGGATTTGATCCTGGAGCTGAGATATTAAAGCTCGCCGAAAGTGAAAAAAACGACCACCCCGGACCTGTCGTTTTGGCCGAGATCCCGACCCCGAGCGAGCGAGCCCAAACCCACCATTTGGGGTGTGAGCCGCCTCCGGGGTGGCCCACGCTCACTGGAAAAAGCAATCCCGAGGCCGGATTTGATCCTGGAGCTGAGATATTAAAGCTCGCCGAAAGTGAAAAAAACGACCACCCCGGACCTGTCGTTTTGGCCGAGATCCCGACCCCGAGCGAGCGAGCCCAAACCCACCATTTGGGGTGTGAGCCGCCTCCGGGGTGGCCCACGCTCACTGGAAAAAGCAATCCCGAGGCCGGATTTGATCCTGGAGCTGAGATATTAAATCTCGCCGAAAGTGAAAAAAACGACCACCCCGGACCTGTCGTTTTGGCCGAGATCCCGACCCCGAGCGAGCGAGCCCAAACCCACGAATTAGGGTGTGAGCTGCCTCCGGGGTGGCCCACGCTCACTGGAAAAAGCAATCCCGAGGCCGGATTTGATCCTGGAGCTGAGATATTAAAGCTCGCCGAAAGTGAAAAAAACGACCACCCCGGACCTGTCGTTTTGGCCGAGATCCCGACCCCGAGCGAGCGAGCCCAAACCCACGAATTAGGGTGTGAGCTGCCTCCGGGGTGGCCCACGCTCACTGGAAAAAGCAATCCCGAGGCCGGATTTGATCCTGTGGAGCTGAGATATTAAAGCTTGCCGAAAGTGAAAAAAACGACCACCCCGGACCTGTCGTTTTGGCCGAGATCCCGACCCCGAGCGAACGAGCCAAAACCCACGAATTAGGGTGTGAGCTGCCTCCGGGGTGGCCCACGCTCACTGGAAAAAGCAAACCCGAGGCCGGATTTGATCCTGGAGCTGAGATATTAAAGCTCGCCGAAAGTGAAAAAAACGACCACCCCGGACCTGTCGTTTTGGCCGAGATCCCGACCCCGAGCGAGCGAGCCCAAACCCACCATTTGGGGTGTGAGCCGCCTCCGGGGTGGCCCACGCTCACTGGAAAAAGCAATCCCGAGGCCGGATTTGATCCTGGAGCTGAGATATTAAAGCTCGCCGAAAGTGAAAAAAACGACCACCCCGGACCTGTCGTTTTGGCCGAGATCCCGACCCCGAGCGAGCGAGCCAAAACCCACGAATTAGGGTGTGAGCTGCCTCCGGGGTGGCCCACGCTCACTGGAAAAAGCAATCCCGAGGCCGGATTTGATCCTGGAGCTGAGATATTAAAGCTCGCCGAAAGTGAAAAAAACGACCACCCCGGACCTGTCGTTTTGGCCGAGATCCCGACCCCGAGCGAGCGAGCCAAAACCCACGAATTAGGGTGTGAGCTGCCTCCGGGGTGGCCCACGCTCACTGGAAAAAGCAATCCCGAGGCCGGATTTGATCCTGGAGCTGAGATATTAAAGCTCGCCGAAAGTGAAAAAAACGACCACCCCGGACCTGTCGTTTTGGCCGAGATCCCGACCCCGAGCGAGCGAGCCCAAACCCACCATTTGGGGTGTGAGCCGCCTCCGGGGTGGCCCACGCTCACTGGAAAAAGCAATCCCGAGGCCGGATTTGATCCTGGAGCTGAGATATTAAAGCTCGCCGAAAGTGAAAAAAACGACCACCCCGGACCTGTCGTTTTGGCCGAGATCCCGACCCCGAGCGAGCGAGCCCAAACCCACCATTTGGGGTGTGAGCCGCCTCCGGGGTGGCCCACGCTCACTGGAAAAAGCAATCCCGAGGCCGGATTTGATCCTGGAGCTGAGATATTAAAGCTCGCCGAAAGTGAAAAAAACGACCACCCCGGACCTGTCGTTTTGGCCGAGATCCCGACCCCGAGCGAGCGAGCCCAAACCCACCATTTGGGGTGTGAGCTGCCTCCGGGGTGGCCCACGCTCACTGGAAAAAGCAATCCCGAGGCCGGATTTGATCCTGGAGCTGAGATATTAAAGCTCGCCGAAAGTGAAAAAAACGACCACCCCGGACCTGTCGTTTTGGCCGAGATCCCGACCCCGAGCGAGCGAGCCCAAACCCACCATTTGGGGTGTGAGCCGCCTCCGGGGTGGCCCACGCTCACTGGAAAAAGCAATCCCGAGGCCGGATTTGATCCTGGAGCTGAGATATTAAAGCTCGCCGAAAGTGAAAAAAACGACCACCCCGGACCTGTCGTTTTGGCCGAGATCCCGACCCCGAGCGAGCGAGCCCAAACCCACGAATTAGGGTGTGAGCTGCCTCCGGGGTGGCCCACGCTCACTGGAAAAAGCAATCCCGAGGCCGGATTTGATCCTGGAGCTGAGATATTAAAGCTCGCCGAAAGTGAAAAAAACGACCACCCCGGACCTGTCGTTTTGGCCGAGATCCCGACCCCGAGCGAGCGAGCCCAAACCCACCATTTGGGGTGTGAGCCGCCTCCGGGGTGGCCCACGCTCACTGGAAAAAGCAATCCCGAGGCCGGATTTGATCCTGGAGCTGAGATATTAAAGCTCGCCGAAAGTGAAAAAAACGACCACCCCGGACCTGTCGTTTTGGCCGAGATCCCGACCCCGAGCGAGCGAGCCCAAACCCACCATTTGGGGTGTGAGCCGCCTCCGGGGTGGCCCACGCTCACTGGAAAAAGCAATCCCGAGGCCGGCTTTGATCCTGGAGCTGAGATATTAAAGCTCGCCGAAAGTGAAAAAAACGACCACCCCGGACCTGTCGTTTTGGCCGAGATCCCGACCCCGAGCGAGCGAGCCCAAACCCACGAATTAGGGTGTGAGCTGCCTCCGGGGTGGCCCACGCTCACTGGAAAAAGCAATCCCGAGGCCGGATTTGATCCTGGAGCTGAGATATTAAAGCTCGCCGAAAGTGAAAAAAACGACCACCCCGGACCTGTCGTTTTGGCCGAGATCCCGACCCCGAGCGAGCGAGCCCAAACCCACCATTTGGGGTGTGAGCCGCCTCCGGGGTGGCCCACGCTCACTGGAAAAAGCAATCCCGAGGCCGGATTTGATCCTGGAGCTGAGATATTAAAGCTCGCCGAAAGTGAAAAAAACGACCACCCCGGACCTGTCGTTTTGGCCGAGATCCCGACCCCGAGCGAGCGAGCCCAAACCCACCATTTGGGGTGTGAGCCGCCTCCGGGGTGGCCCACGCTCACTGGAAAAGGCAATCCCGAGGCCGGATTTGATCCTGGAGCTGAGATATTAAAGCTCGCCGAAAGTGAAAAAAACGACCACCCCGGACCTGTCGTTTTGGCCGAGATCCCGACCCCGAGCGAGCGAGCCCAAACCCACCATTTGGGGTGTGAGCCGCCTCCGGGGTGGCCCACGCTCACTGGAAAAAGCAATCCCGAGGCCGGATTTGATCCTGGAGCTGAGATATTAAAGCTCGCCGAAAGTGAAAAAAACGACCACCCCGGACCTGTCGTTTTGGCCGAGATCCCGACCCCGAGCGAGCGAGCCAAAACCCACGAATTAGGGTGTGAGCTGCCTCCGGGGTGGCCCACGCTCACTGGAAAAAGCAATCCCGAGGCCGGATTTGATCCTGGAGCTGAGATATTAAAGCTTGCCGAAAGTGAAAAAAACGACCACCCCGGACCTGTCGTTTTGGCCGAGATCCCGACCCCGAGCGAACGAGCCAAAACCCACGAATTAGGGTGTGAGCTGCCTCCGGGGTGGCCCACGCTCACTGGAAAAAGCAAACCCGAGGCCGGATTTGATCCTGGAGCTGAGATATTAAAGCTCGCCGAAAGTGAAAAAAACGACCACCCCGGACCTGTCGTTTTGGCCGAGATCCCGACCCCGAGCGAGCGAGCCCAAACCCACCATTTGGGGTGTGAGCCGCCTCCGGGGTGGCCCACGCTCACTGGAAAAAGCAATCCCGAGGCCGGATTTGATCCTGGAGCTGAGATATTAAAGCTCGCCGAAAGTGAAAAAAACGACCACCCCGGACCTGTCGTTTTGGCCGAGATCCCGACCCCGAGCGAGCGAGCCAAAACCCACGAATTAGGGTGTGAGCTGCCTCCGGGGTGGCCCACGCTCACTGGAAAAAGCAATCCCGAGGCCGGATTTGATCCTGGAGCTGAGATATTAAAGCTCGCCGAAAGTGAAAAAAACGACCACCCCGGACCTGTCGTTTTGGCCGAGATCCCGACCCCGAGCGAGCGAGCCAAAACCCACGAATTAGGGTGTGAGCTGCCTCCGGGGTGGCCCACGCTCACTGGAAAAAGCAATCCCGAGGCCGGATTTGATCCTGGAGCTGAGATATTAAAGCTCGCCGAAAGTGAAAAAAACGACCACCCCGGACCTGTCGTTTTGGCCGAGATCCCGACCCCGAGCGAGCGAGCCCAAACCCACCATTTGGGGTGTGAGCCGCCTCCGGGTTGGCCCACGCTCACTGGAAAAAGCAATCCCGAGGCCGGATTTGATCCTGGAGCTGAGATATTAAAGCTCGCCGAAAGTGAAAAAAACGACCACCCCGGACCTGTCGTTTTGGCCGAGATCCCGACCCCGAGCGAGCGAGCCCAAACCCACCATTTGGGGTGTGAGCCGCCTCCGGGGTGGCCCACACTCACTGGAAAAAGCAATCCCGAGGCCGGCTTTGATCCTGGAGCTGAGATATTAAAGCTCGCCGAAAGTGAAAAAAACGACCACCCCGGACCTGTCGTTTTGGCCGAGATCCCGACCCCGAGCAAGCGAGCACAAACCCACCATTTGGGGTGTGAGCCGCCTCCGGGGTGGCCCACGCTCACTGGAAAAAGCAATCCCGAGGCCGGATTTGATCCTGGAGCTGAGATATTAAAGCTCGCCGAAAGTGAAAAAAACGACCACCCCGGACCTGTCGTTTTGGCCGAGATCCCGACCCCAAGCGAGCGAGCCCAAACCCACCATTTGGGGTGTGAGCCGCCTCCGGGATGGCCCACGCTCACTGGAAAAAGCAATCCCGAGGCCGGATTTGATCCTGGAGCTGAGATATTAAAGCTCGCCGAAAGTGAAAAAAACGACCACCCCGGACCTGTCGTTTTGGCCGAGATCCCGACCCCGAGCGAGCGAGCACAAACCCACCATTTGGGGTGTGAGCCGCCTCCGGGGTGGCCCACGCTCACTGGAAAAAGCAATCCCGAGGCCGGATTTGATCCTGGAGCTGAGATATTAAAGCTCGCCGAAAGTGAAAAAAACGACCACCCCGGACCTGTCGTTTTGGCCGAGATCTCGACCCCGAGCGAGCGAGCCCAAACCCACGAATTAGGGTGTGAGCCGCCTCCGGGGTGGCCCACGCTCACTGGAAAAAGCAATCCCGAGGCCGGATTTGATCCTGGAGCTGAGATATTAAAGCTCGCCGAACGTGAAAAAAACGACCACCCCGGACCTGTCGTTTTGGCCGAGATCCCGACCCCGAGCGAGCGAGCACAAACCCACCATTTGGGGTGTGAGCCGCCTCCGGGGTGGCCCACGCTCACTGGAAAAAGCAATCCCGAGGCCGGATTTGATCCTGGAGCTGAGATATTAAAGCTCGCCGAAAGTGAAAAAAACGACCACCCCGGACCTGTCGTTTTGGCCGAGATCCCGACCCCGAGCGAGCGAGCCAAAACCCACGAATTAGGGTGTGAGCTGCCTCCGGGGTGGCCCACGCTCACTGGAAAAAGCAATCCCGAGGCCGGATTTGATCCTGGAGCTGAGATATTAAAGCTCGCCGAAAGTGAAAAAAACGACCACCCCGGACCTGTCGTTTTGGCCGAGATCCCGACCCCGAGCGAACGAGCCAAAACCCACGAATTAGGGTGTGAGCTGCCTCCGGGGTGGCCCACGCTCACTGGAAAAAGCAAACCCGAGGCCGGATTTGATCCTGGAGCTGAGATATTAAAGCTCGCCGAAAGTGAAAAAAACGACCACCCCGGACCTGTCGTTTTGGCCGAGATCCCGACCCCGAGCGAGCGAGTCCAAACCCACCATTTGGGGTGTGAGCCGCCTCCGGGGTGGCCCACGCTCACTGGAAAAAGCAATCCCGAGGCCGGATTTGATCCTGGAGCTGAGATATTAAAGCTCGCCGAAAGTGAAAAAAACGACCACCCCGGACCTGTCGTTTTGGCCGAGATCCCGACCCCGAGCGAGCGAGCCAAAACCCACGAATTAGGGTGTGAGCTGCCTCCGGGGTGGCCCACGCTCACTGGAAAAAGCAATCCCGAGGCCGGATTTGATCCTGGAGCTGAGATATTAAAGCTCGCCGAAAGTGAAAAAAACGACCACCCCGGACCTGTCGTTTTGGCCGAGATCCCGACCCCGAGCGAGCGAGCCAAAACCCACGAATTAGGGTGTGAGCTGCCTCCGGGGTGGCCCACGCTCACTGGAAAAAGCAATCCCGAGGCCGGATTTGATCCTGGAGCTGAGATATTAAAGCTTGCCGAAAGTGAAAAAAACGACCACCCCGGACCTGTCGTTTTGGCCGAGATCCCGACCCCGAGCGAACGAGCCAAAACCCACGAATTAGGGTGTGAGCTGCCTCCGGGGTGGCCCACGCTCACTGGAAAAAGCAAACCCGAGGCCGGATTTGATCCTGGAGCTGAGATATTAAAGCTCGCCGAAAGTGAAAAAAACGACCACCCCGGACCTGTCGTTTTGGCCGAGATCCCGACCCCGAGCGAGCGAGCCCAAACCCACCATTTGGGGTGTGAGCCGCCTCCGGGGTGGCCCACGCTCACTGGAAAAAGCAATCCCGAGGCCGGATTTGATCCTGGAGCTGAGATATTAAAGCTCGCCGAAAGTGAAAAAAACGACCACCCCGGACCTGTCGTTTTGGCCGAGATCCCGACCCCGAGCGAGCGAGCCAAAACCCACGAATTAGGGTGTGAGCCGCCTCCGGGGTGGCCCACGCTCACTGGAAAAAGCAATCCCGAGGCCGGCTTTGATCCTGGAGCTGAGATATTAAAGCTCGCCGAAAGTGAAAAAAACGACCACCCCGGACCTGTCGTTTTGGCCGAGATCCCGACCCCGAGCGAGCGAGCCCAAACCCACCATTTGGGGTGTGAGCTGCCTCCGGGGTGGCCCACGCTCACTGGAAAAAGCAATCCCGAGGCCGGATTTGATCCTGGAGCTGAGATATTAAAGCTCGCCGAAAGTGAAAAAAACGACCACCCCGGACCTGTCGTTTTGGCCGAGATCCCGACCCCGAGCGAGCGAGCCAAAACCCACGAATTAGGGTGTGAGCTGCCTCCGGGGTGGCCCACGCTCACTGGAAAAAGCAATCCCGAGGCCGGATTTGATCCTGGAGCTGAGATATTAAAGCTCGCCGAAAGTGAAAAAAACGACCACCCCGGACCTGTCGTTTTGGCCGAGATCCCGACCCCGAGCGAGCGAGCCAAAACCCACGAATTAGGGTGTGAGCTGCCTCCGGGGTGGCCCACGCTCACTGGAAAAAGCAATCCCGAGGCCGGATTTGATCCTGGAGCTGAGATATTAAAGCTTGCCGAAAGTGAAAAAAACGACCACCCCGGACCTGTCGTTTTGGCCGAGATCCCGACCCCGAGCGAACGAGCCAAAACCCACGAATTAGGGTGTGAGCTGCCTCCGGGGTGGCCCACGCTCACTGGAAAAAGCAAACCCGAGGCCGGATTTGATCCTGGAGCTGAGATATTAAAGCTCGCCGAAAGTGAAAAAAACGACCACCCCGGACCTGTCGTTTTGGCCGAGATCCCGACCCCGAGCGAGCGAGCCCAAACCCACCATTTGGGGTGTGAGCCGCCTCCGGGGTGGCCCACGCTCACTGGAAAAAGCAATCCCGAGGCCGGATTTGATCCTGGAGCTGAGATATTAAAGCTCGCCGAAAGTGAAAAAAACGACCACCCCGGACCTGTCGTTTTGGCCGAGATCCCGACCCCGAGCGAGCGAGCCAAAACCCACGAATTAGGGTGTGAGCTGCCTCCGGGGTGGCCCACGCTCACTGGAAAAAGCAATCCCGAGGCCGGATTTGATCCTGGAGCTGAGATATTAAAGCTCGCCGAAAGTGAAAAAAACGACCACCCCGGACCTGTCGTTTTGGCCGAGATCCCGACCCCGAGCGAGCGAGCCAAAACCCACGAATTAGGGTGTGAGCTGCCTCCGGGGTGGCCCACGCTCACTGGAAAAAGCAATCCCGAGGCCGGATTTGATCCTGGAGCTGAGATATTAAAGCTCGCCGAAAGTGAAAAAAACGACCACCCCGGACCTGTCGTTTTGGCCGAGATCCCGACCCCGAGCGAGCGAGCCCAAACCCACCATTTGGGGTGTGAGCCGCCTCCGGGGTGGCCCACGCTCACTGGAAAAAGCAATCCCGAGGCCGGATTTGATCCTGGAGCTGAGATATTAAAGCTCGCCGAAAGTGAAAAAAACGACCACCCCGGACCTGTCGTTTTGGCCGAGATCCCGACCCCGAGCGAGCGAGCCCAAACCCACCATTTGGGGTGTGAGCCGCCTCCGGGGTGGCCCACGCTCACTGGAAAAAGCAATCCCGAGGCCGGCTTTGATCCTGGAGCTGAGATATTAAAGCTCGCCGAAAGTGAAAAAAACGACCACCCCGGACCTGTCGTTTTGGCCGAGATCCCGACCCCGAGCGAGCGAGCCCAAACCCACCATTTGGGGTGTGAGCTGCCTCCGGGGTGGCCCACGCTCACTGGAAAAAGCAATCCCGAGGCCGGATTTGATCCTGGAGCTGAGATATTAAAGCTCGCCGAAAGTGAAAAAAACGACCACCCCGGACCTGTCGTTTTGGCCGAGATCCCGACCCCGAGCGAGCGAGCCCAAACCCACCATTTGGGGTGTGAGCCGCCTCCGGGGTGGCCCACGCTCACTGGAAAAAGCAATCCCGAGGCCGGATTTGATCCTGGAGCTGAGATATTAAAGCTCGCCGAAAGTGAAAAAAACGACCACCCCGGACCTGTCGTTTTGGCCGAGATCCCGACCCCGAGCGAGCGAGCCCAAACCCACGAATTAGGGTGTGAGCTGCCTCCGGGGTGGCCCACGCTCACTGGAAAAAGCAATCCCGAGGCCGGATTTGATCCTGGAGCTGAGATATTAAAGCTTGCCGAAAGTGAAAAAAACGACCACCCCGGACCTGTCGTTTTGGCCGAGATCCCGACCCCGAGCGAACGAGCCAAAACCCACGAATTAGGGTGTGAGCTGCCTCCGGGGTGGCCCACGCTCACTGGAAAAAGCAAACCCGAGGCCGGATTTGATCCTGGAGCTGAGATATTAAAGCTCGCCGAAAGTGAAAAAAACGACCACCCCGGACCTGTCGTTTTGGCCGAGATCCCGACCCCGAGCGAGCGAGCCCAAACCCACCATTTGGGGTGTGAGCCGCCTCCGGGGTGGCCCACGCTCACTGGAAAAAGCAATCCCGAGGCCGGATTTGATCCTGGAGCTGAGATATTAAAGCTCGCCGAAAGTGAAAAAAACGACCACCCCGGACCTGTCGTTTTGGCCGAGATCCCGACCCCGAGCGAGCGAGCCAAAACCCACGAATTAGGGTGTGAGCTGCCTCCGGGGTGGCCCACGCTCACTGGAAAAAGCAATCCCGAGGCCGGATTTGATCCTGGAGCTGAGATATTAAAGCTCGCCGAAAGTGAAAAAAACGACCACCCCGGACCTGTCGTTTTGGCCGAGATCCCGACCCCGAGCGAGCGAGCCCAAACCCACCATTTGGGGTGTGAGCCGCCTCCGGGGTGGCCCACGCTCACTGGAAAAAGCAATCCCGAGGCCGGATTTGATCCTGGAGCTGAGATATTAAAGCTCGCCGAAAGTGAAAAAAACGACCACCCCGGACCTGTCGTTTTGGCCGAGATCCCGACCCCGAGCGAGCGAGCCCAAACCCACCATTTGGGGTGTGAGCCGCCTCCGGGGTGGCCCACGCTCACTGGAAAAAGCAATCCCGAGGCCGGCTTTGATCCTGGAGCTGAGATATTAAAGCTCGCCGAAAGTGAAAAAAACGACCACCCCGGACCTGTCGTTTTGGCCGAGATCCCGACCCCGAGCGAGCGAGCCCAAACCCACCATTTGGGGTGTGAGCTGCCTCCGGGGTGGCCCACGCTCACTGGAAAAAGCAATCCCGAGGCCGGATTTGATCCTGGAGCTGAGATATTAAAGCTCGCCGAAAGTGAAAAAAACGACCACCCCGGACCTGTCGTTTTGGCCGAGATCCCGACCCCGAGCGAGCGAGCCCAAACCCACCATTTGGGGTGTGAGCCGCCTCCGGGGTGGCCCACGCTCACTGGAAAAAGCAATCCCGAGGCCGGATTTGATCCTGGAGCTGAGATATTAAAGCTCGCCGAAAGTGAAAAAAACGACCACCCCGGACCTGTCGTTTTGGCCGAGATCCCGACCCCGAGCGAGCGAGCCCAAACCCACGAATTAGGGTGTGAGCTGCCTCCGGGGTGGCCCACGCTCACTGGAAAAAGCAATCCCGAGGCCGGATTTGATCCTGGAGCTGAGATATTAAAGCTCGCCGAAAGTGAAAAAAACGACCACCCCGGACCTGTCGTTTTGGCCGAGATCCCGACCCCGAGCGAGCGAGCCCAAACCCACCATTTGGGGTGTGAGCCGCCTCCGGGGTGGCCCACGCTCACTGGAAAAAGCAATCCCGAGGCCGGATTTGATCCTGGAGCTGAGATATTAAAGCTCGCCGAAAGTGAAAAAAACGACCACCCCGGACCTGTCGTTTTGGCCGAGATCCCGACCCCGAGCGAGCGAGCCCAAACCCACCATTTGGGGTGTGAGCCGCCTCCGGGGTGGCCCACGCTCACTGGAAAAAGCAATCCCGAGGCCGGCTTTGATCCTGGAGCTGAGATATTAAAGCTCGCCGAAAGTGAAAAAAACGACCACCCCGGACCTGTCGTTTTGGCCGAGATCCCGACCCCGAGCGAGCGAGCCCAAACCCACGAATTAGGGTGTGAGCTGCCTCCGGGGTGGCCCACGCTCACTGGAAAAAGCAATCCCGAGGCCGGATTTGATCCTGGAGCTGAGATATTAAAGCTCGCCGAAAGTGAAAAAAACGACCACCCCGGACCTGTCGTTTTGGCCGAGATCCCGACCCCGAGCGAGCGAGCCCAAACCCACCATTTGGGGTGTGAGCCGCCTCCGGGGTGGCCCACGCTCACTGGAAAAAGCAATCCCGAGGCCGGATTTGATCCTGGAGCTGAGATATTAAAGCTCGCCGAAAGTGAAAAAAACGACCACCCCGGACCTGTCGTTTTGGCCGAGATCCCGACCCCGAGCGAGCGAGCCCAAACCCACCATTTGGGGTGTGAGCCGCCTCCGGGGTGGCCCACGCTCACTGGAAAAGGCAATCCCGAGGCCGGATTTGATCCTGGAGCTGAGATATTAAAGCTCGCCGAAAGTGAAAAAAACGACCACCCCGGACCTGTCGTTTTGGCCGAGATCCCGACCCCGAGCGAGCGAGCCCAAACCCACCATTTGGGGTGTGAGCCGCCTCCGGGGTGGCCCACGCTCACTGGAAAAAGCAATCCCGAGGCCGGCTTTGATCCTGGAGCTGAGATATTAAAGCTCGCCGAAAGTGAAAAAAACGACCACCCCGGACCTGTCGTTTTGGCCGAGATCCCGACCCCGAGCGAGCGAGCCCAAACCCACCATTTGGGGTGTGAGCCGCCTCCGGGGTGGCCCACGCTCACTGGAAAAAGCAATCCCGAGGCCGGCTTTGATCCTGGAGCTGAGATATTAAAGCTCGCCGAAAGTGAAAAAAACGACCACCCCGGACCTGTCGTTTTGGCCGAGATCCCGACCCCGAGCGAGCGAGCCCAAACCCACCATTTGGGGTGTGAGCCGCCTCCGGGGTGGCCCACGCTCACTGGAAAAAGCAATCCCGAGGCCGGCTTTGATCCTGGAGCTGAGATATTAAAGCTCGCCGAAAGTGAAAAAAACGACCACCCCGGACCTGTCGTTTTGGCCGAGATCCCGACCCCGAGCGAGCGAGCCCAAACCCACCATTTGGGGTGTGAGCCGCCTCCGGGGTGGCCCACGCTCACTGGAAAAAGCAATCCCGAGGCCGGATTTGATCCTGGAGCTGAGATATTAAAGCTCGCCGAAAGTGAAAAAAACGACCACCCCGGACCTGTCGTTTTGGCCGAGATCCCGACCCCAAGCGAGCGAGCCCAAACCCACCATTTGGGGTGTGAGCCGCCTCCGGGGTGGCCCACGCTCACTGGAAAAGGCAATCCCGAGGCCGGATTTGATCCTGGAGCTGAGATATTAAAGCTCGCCGAAAGTGAAAAAAACGACCACCCCGGACCTGTCGTTTTGGCCGAGATCCCGACCCCGAGCGAACGAGCCAAAACCCACGAATTAGGGTGTGAGCTGCCTCCGGGGTGGCCCACGCTCACTGGAAAAAGCAAACCCGAGGCCGGATTTGATCCTGGAGCTGAGATATTAAAGCTCGCCGAAAGTGAAAAAAACGACCACCCCGGACCTGTCGTTTTGGCCGAGATCCCGACCCCGAGCGAGCGAGCCCAAACCCACCATTTGGGGTGTGAGCCGCCTACGGGGTGGCCCACGCTCACTGGAAAAAGCAATCCCGAGGCCGGATTTGATCCTGGAGCTGAGATATTAAAGCTCGCCGAAAGTGAAAAAAACGACCACCCCGGACCTGTCGTTTTGGCCGAGATCCCGACCCCGAGCAAGCGAGCACAAACCCACCATTTGGGGTGTGAGCCGCCTCCGGGGTGGCCCACGCTCACTGGAAAAAGCAATCCCGAGGCCGGATTTGATCCTGGAGCTGAGATATTAAAGCTCGCCGAAAGTGAAAAAAACGACCACCCCGGACCTGTCGTTTTGGCCGAGATCCCGACCCCGAGCGAGCGAGCCCAAACCCACCATTTGGGGTGTGAGCCGCCTCCGGGATGGCCCACGCTCACTGGAAAAAGCAATCCCGAGGCCGGATTTGATCCTGGAGCTGAGATATTAAAGCTCGCCGAAAGTGAAAAAAACGACCACCCCGGACCTGTCGTTTTGGCCGAGATCCCGACCCCGAGCGAGCGAGCACAAACCCACCATTTGGGGTGTGAGCCGCCTCCGGGGTGGCCCACGCTCACTGGAAAAAGCAATCCCGAGGCCGGATTTGATCCTGGAGCTGAGATATTAAAGCTCGCCGAAAGTGAAAAAAACGACCACCCCGGACCTGTCGTTTTGGCCGAGATCTCGACCCCGAGCGAGCGAGCCCAAACCCACGAATTAGGGTGTGAGCCGCCTCCGGGGTGGCCCACGCTCACTGGAAAAAGCAATCCCGAGGCCGGATTTGATCCTGGAGCTGAGATATTAAAGCTCGCCGAACGTGAAAAAAACGACCACCCCGGACCTGTCGTTTTGGCCGAGATCCCGACCCCGAGCGAGCGAGCACAAACCCACCATTTGGGGTGTGAGCCGCCTCCGGGGTGGCCCACGCTCACTGGAAAAAGCAATCCCGAGGCCGGATTTGATCCTGGAGCTGAGATATTAAAGCTCGCCGAAAGTGAAAAAAACGACCACCCCGGACCTGTCGTTTTGGCCGAGATCCCGACCCCGAGCGAGCGAGCCAAAACCCACGAATTAGGGTGTGAGCTGCCTCCGGGGTGGCCCACGCTCACTGGAAAAAGCAATCCCGAGGCCGGATTTGATCCTGGAGCTGAGATATTAAAGCTCGCCGAAAGTGAAAAAAACGACCACCCCGGACCTGTCGTTTTGGCCGAGATCCCGACCCCGAGCGAACGAGCCAAAACCCACGAATTAGGGTGTGAGCTGCCTCCGGGGTGGCCCACGCTCACTGGAAAAAGCAAACCCGAGGCCGGATTTGATCCTGGAGCTGAGATATTAAAGCTCGCCGAAAGTGAAAAAAACGACCACCCCGGACCTGTCGTTTTGGCCGAGATCCCGACCCCGAGCGAGCGAGCCCAAACCCACCATTTGGGGTGTGAGCCGCCTCCGGGGTGGCCCACGCTCACTGGAAAAAGCAATCCCGAGGCCGGATTTGATCCTGGAGCTGAGATATTAAAGCTCGCCGAAAGTGAAAAAAACGACCACCCCGGACCTGTCGTTTTGGCCGAGATCCCGACCCCGAGCGAGCGAGCCAAAACCCACGAATTAGGGTGTGAGCTGCCTCCGGGGTGGCCCACGCTCACTGGAAAAAGCAATCCCGAGGCCGGATTTGATCCTGGAGCTGAGATATTAAAGCTTGCCGAAAGTGAAAAAAACGACCACCCCGGACCTGTCGTTTTGGCCGAGATCCCGACCCCGAGCGAACGAGCCAAAACCCACGAATTAGGGTGTGAGCTGCCTCCGGGGTGGCCCACGCTCACTGGAAAAAGCAAACCCGAGGCCGGATTTGATCCTGGAGCTGAGATATTAAAGCTCGCCGAAAGTGAAAAAAACGACCACCCCGGACCTGTCGTTTTGGCCGAGATCCCGACCCCGAGCGAGCGAGCCCAAACCCACCATTTGGGGTGTGAGCCGCCTCCGGGGTGGCCCACGCTCACTGGAAAAAGCAATCCCGAGGCCGGATTTGATCCTGGAGCTGAGATATTAAAGCTCGCCGAAAGTGAAAAAAACGACCACCCCGGACCTGTCGTTTTGGCCGAGATCCCGACCCCGAGCGAGCGAGCCAAAACCCACGAATTAGGGTGTGAGCTGCCTCCGGGGTGGCCCACGCTCACTGGAAAAAGCAATCCCGAGGCCGGATTTGATCCTGGAGCTGAGATATTAAAGCTCGCCGAAAGTGAAAAAAACGACCACCCCGGACCTGTCGTTTTGGCCGAGATCCCGACCCCGAGCGAGCGAGCCCAAACCCACCATTTGGGGTGTGAGCCGCCTCCGGGGTGGCCCACGCTCACTGGAAAAAGCAATCCCGAGGCCGGATTTGATCCTGGAGCTGAGATATTAAAGCTCGCCGAAAGTGAAAAAAACGACCACCCCGGACCTGTCGTTTTGGCCGAGATCCCGACCCCGAGCGAGCGAGCCAAAACCCACGAATTAGGGTGTGAGCTGCCTCCGGGGTGGCCCACGCTCACTGGAAAAAGCAATCCCGAGGCCGGATTTGATCCTGGAGCTGAGATATTAAAGCTTGCCGAAAGTGAAAAAAACGACCACCCCGGACCTGTCGTTTTGGCCGAGATCCCGACCCCGAGCGAACGAGCCAAAACCCACGAATTAGGGTGTGAGCTGCCTCCGGGGTGGCCCACGCTCACTGGAAAAAGCAAACCCGAGGCCGGATTTGATCCTGGAGCTGAGATATTAAAGCTCGCCGAAAGTGAAAAAAACGACCACCCCGGACCTGTCGTTTTGGCCGAGATCCCGACCCCGAGCGAGCGAGCCCAAACCCACCATTTGGGGTGTGAGCCGCCTCCGGGGTGGCCCACGCTCACTGGAAAAAGCAATCCCGAGGCCGGATTTGATCCTGGAGCTGAGATATTAAAGCTCGCCGAAAGTGAAAAAAACGACCACCCCGGACCTGTCGTTTTGGCCGAGATCCCGACCCCGAGCGAGCGAGCCAAAACCCACGAATTAGGGTGTGAGCTGCCTCCGGGGTGGCCCACGCTCACTGGAAAAAGCAATCCCGAGGCCGGATTTGATCCTGGAGCTGAGATATTAAAGCTCGCCGAAAGTGAAAAAAACGACCACCCCGGACCTGTCGTTTTGGCCGAGATCCCGACCCCGAGCGAGCGAGCCAAAACCCACGAATTAGGGTGTGAGCTGCCTCCGGGGTGGCCCACGCTCACTGGAAAAAGCAATCCCGAGGCCGGATTTGATCCTGGAGCTGAGATATTAAAGCTCGCCGAAAGTGAAAAAAACGACCACCCCGGACCTGTCGTTTTGGCCGAGATCCCGACCCCGAGCGAGCGAGCCCAAACCCACCATTTGGGGTGTGAGCCGCCTCCGGGGTGGCCCACGCTCACTGGAAAAAGCAATCCCGAGGCCGGATTTGATCCTGGAGCTGAGATATTAAAGCTCGCCGAAAGTGAAAAAAACGACCACCCCGGACCTGTCGTTTTGGCCGAGATCCCGACCCCGAGCGAGCGAGCCCAAACCCACCATTTGGGGTGTGAGCCGCCTCCGGGGTGGCCCACGCTCACTGGAAAAAGCAATCCCGAGGCCGGATTTGATCCTGGAGCTGAGATATTAAAGCTCGCCGAAAGTGAAAAAAACGACCACCCCGGACCTGTCGTTTTGGCCGAGATCCCGACCCCGAGCGAGCGAGCCCAAACCCACCATTTGGGGTGTGAGCCGCCTCCGGGGTGGCCCACGCTCACTGGAAAAAGCAATCCCGAGGCCGGCTTTGATCCTGGAGCTGAGATATTAAAGCTCGCCGAAAGTGAAAAAAACGACCACCCCGGACCTGTCGTTTTGGCCGAGATCCCGACCCCGAGCGAGCGAGCCCAAACCCACCATTTGGGGTGTGAGCCGCCTCCGGGGTGGCCCACGCTCACTGGAAAAAGCAATCCCGAGGCCGGATTTGATCCTGGAGCTGAGATATTAAAGCTCGCCGAAAGTGAAAAAAACGACCACCCCGGACCTGTCGTTTTGGCCGAGATCCCGACCCCGAGCGAGCGAGCCCAAACCCACGAATTAGGGTGTGAGCTGCCTCCGGGGTGGCCCACGCTCACTGGAAAAAGCAATCCCGAGGCCGGATTTGATCCTGGAGCTGAGATATTAAAGCTCGCCGAAATTGAAAAAAACGACCACCCCGGACCTGTCGTTTTGGCCGAGATCCCGACCCCGAGCGAGCGAGCCCAAACCCACCATTTGGGGTGTGAGCCGCCTCCGGGGTGGCCCACGCTCACTGGAAAAAGCAATCCCGAGGCCGGATTTGATCCTGGAGCTGAGATATTAAAGCTCGCCGAAAGTGAAAAAAACGACCACCCCGGACCTGTCGTTTTGGCCGAGATCCCGACCCCGAGCGAGCGAGCCCAAACCCACCATTTGGGGTGTGAGCCGCCTCCGGGGTGGCCCACGCTCACTGGAAAAAGCAATCCCGAGGCCGGCTTTGATCCTGGAGCTGAGATATTAAAGCTCGCCGAAAGTGAAAAAAACGACCACCCCGGACCTGTCGTTTTGGCCGAGATCCCGACCCCGAGCGAGCGAGCCCAAACCCACGAATTAGGGTGTGAGCTGCCTCCGGGGTGGCCCACGCTCACTGGAAAAAGCAATCCCGAGGCCGGATTTGATCCTGGAGCTGAGATATTAAAGCTCGCCGAAAGTGAAAAAAACGACCACCCCGGACCTGTCGTTTTGGCCGAGATCCCGACCCCGAGCGAGCGAGCCCAAACCCACCATTTGGGGTGTGAGCCGCCTCCGGGGTGGCCCACGCTCACTGGAAAAAGCAATCCCGAGGCCGGATTTGATCCTGGAGCTGAGATATTAAAGCTCGCCGAAAGTGAAAAAAACGACCACCCCGGACCTGTCGTTTTGGCCGAGATCCCGACCCCGAGCGAGCGAGCCCAAACCCACCATTTGGGGTGTGAGCCGCCTCCGGGGTGGCCCACGCTCACTGGAAAAGGCAATCCCGAGGCCGGATTTGATCCTGGAGCTGAGATATTAAAGCTCGCCGAAAGTGAAAAAAACGACCACCCCGGACCTGTCGTTTTGGCCGAGATCCCGACCCCGAGCGAGCGAGCCCAAACCCACCATTTGGGGTGTGAGCCGCCTCCGGGGTGGCCCACGCTCACTGGAAAAAGCAATCCCGAGGCCGGCTTTGATCCTGGAGCTGAGATATTAAAGCTCGCCGAAAGTGAAAAAAACGACCACCCCGGACCTGTCGTTTTGGCCGAGATCCCGACCCCGAGCGAGCGAGCCCAAACCCACCATTTGGGGTGTGAGCCGCCTCCGGGGTGGCCCACGCTCACTGGAAAAAGCAATCCCGAGGCCGGATTTGATCCTGGAGCTGAGATATTAAAGCTCGCCGAAAGTGAAAAAAACGACCACCCCGGACCTGTCGTTTTGGCCGAGATCCCGACCCCAAGCGAGCGAGCCCAAACCCACCATTTGGGGTGTGAGCCGCCTCCGGGGTGGCCCACGCTCACTGGAAAAGGCAATCCCGAGGCCGGATTTGATCCTGGAGCTGAGATATTAAAGCTCGCCGAAAGTGAAAAAAACGACCACCCCGGACCTGTCGTTTTGGCCGAGATCCCGACCCCGAGCGAACGAGCCAAAACCCACGAATTAGGGTGTGAGCTGCCTCCGGGGTGGCCCACGCTCACTGGAAAAAGCAAACCCGAGGCCGGATTTGATCCTGGAGCTGAGATATTAAAGCTCGCCGAAAGTGAAAAAAACGACCACCCCGGACCTGTCGTTTTGGCCGAGATCCCGACCCCGAGCGAGCGAGCCCAAACCCACCATTTGGGGTGTGAGCCGCCTACGGGGTGGCCCACGCTCACTGGAAAAAGCAATCCCGAGGCCGGATTTGATCCTGGAGCTGAGATATTAAAGCTCGCCGAAAGTGAAAAAAACGACCACCCCGGACCTGTCGTTTTGGCCGAGATCCCGACCCCGAGCGAGCGAGCCAAAACCCACGAATTAGGGTGTGAGCTGCCTCCGGGGTGGCCCACGCTCACTGGAAAAAGCAATCCCGAGGCCGGATTTGATCCTGGAGCTGAGATATTAAAGCTCGCCGAAAGTGAAAAAAACGACCACCCCGGACCTGTCGTTTTGGCCGAGATCCCGACCCCGAGCGAGCGAGCCAAAACCCACGAATTAGGGTGTGAGCTGCCTCCGGGGTGGCCCACGCTCACTGGAAAAAGCAATCCCGAGGCCGGATTTGATCCTGGAGCTGAGATATTAAAGCTTGCCGAAAGTGAAAAAAACGACCACCCCGGACCTGTCGTTTTGGCCGAGATCCCGACCCCGAGCGAACGAGCCAAAACCCACGAATTAGGGTGTGAGCTGCCTCCGGGGTGGCCCACGCTCACTGGAAAAAGCAAACCCGAGGCCGGATTTGATCCTGGAGCTGAGATATTAAAGCTCGCCGAAAGTGAAAAAAACGACCACCCCGGACCTGTCGTTTTGGCCGAGATCCCGACCCCGAGCGAGCGAGCCCAAACCCACCATTTGGGGTGTGAGCCGCCTCCGGGGTGGCCCACGCTCACTGGAAAAAGCAATCCCGAGGCCGGATTTGATCCTGGAGCTGAGATATTAAAGCTCGCCGAAAGTGAAAAAAACGACCACCCCGGACCTGTCGTTTTGGCCGAGATCCCGACCCCGAGCGAGCGAGCCAAAACCCACGAATTAGGGTGTGAGCTGCCTCCGGGGTGGCCCACGCTCACTGGAAAAAGCAATCCCGAGGCCGGATTTGATCCTGGAGCTGAGATATTAAAGCTCGCCGAAAGTGAAAAAAACGACCACCCCGGACCTGTCGTTTTGGCCGAGATCCCGACCCCGAGCGAGCGAGCCAAAACCCACGAATTAGGGTGTGAGCTGCCTCCGGGGTGGCCCACGCTCACTGGAAAAAGCAATCCCGAGGCCGGATTTGATCCTGGAGCTGAGATATTAAAGCTCGCCGAAAGTGAAAAAAACGACCACCCCGGACCTGTCGTTTTGGCCGAGATCCCGACCCCGAGCGAGCGAGCCCAAACCCACCATTTGGGGTGTGAGCCGCCTCCGGGGTGGCCCACGCTCACTGGAAAAAGCAATCCCGAGGCCGGATTTGATCCTGGAGCTGAGATATTAAAGCTCGCCGAAAGTGAAAAAAACGACCACCCCGGACCTGTCGTTTTGGCCGAGATCCCGACCCCGAGCGAGCGAGCCCAAACCCACCATTTGGGGTGTGAGCCGCCTCCGGGGTGGCCCACGCTCACTGGAAAAAGCAATCCCGAGGCCGGATTTGATCCTGGAGCTGAGATATTAAAGCTCGCCGAAAGTGAAAAAAACGACCACCCCGGACCTGTCGTTTTGGCCGAGATCCCGACCCCGAGCGAGCGAGCCCAAACCCACCATTTGGGGTGTGAGCTGCCTCCGGGGTGGCCCACGCTCACTGGAAAAAGCAATCCCGAGGCCGGATTTGATCCTGGAGCTGAGATATTAAAGCTCGCCGAAAGTGAAAAAAACGACCACCCCGGACCTGTCGTTTTGGCCGAGATCCCGACCCCGAGCGAGCGAGCCCAAACCCACGAATTAGGGTGTGAGCTGCCTCCGGGGTGGCCCACGCTCACTGGAAAAAGCAATCCCGAGGCCGGATTTGATCCTGGAGCTGAGATATTAAAGCTCGCCGAAATTGAAAAAAACGACCACCCCGGACCTGTCGTTTTGGCCGAGATCCCGACCCCGAGCGAGCGAGCCCAAACCCACCATTTGGGGTGTGAGCCGCCTCCGGGGTGGCCCACGCTCACTGGAAAAAGCAATCCCGAGGCCGGATTTGATCCTGGAGCTGAGATATTAAAGCTCGCCGAAAGTGAAAAAAACGACCACCCCGGACCTGTCGTTTTGGCCGAGATCCCGACCCCGAGCGAGCGAGCCCAAACCCACCATTTGGGGTGTGAGCCGCCTCCGGGGTGGCCCACGCTCACTGGAAAAAGCAATCCCGAGGCCGGCTTTGATCCTGGAGCTGAGATATTAAAGCTCGCCGAAAGTGAAAAAAACGACCACCCCGGACCTGTCGTTTTGGCCGAGATCCCGACCCCGAGCGAGCGAGCCCAAACCCACGAATTAGGGTGTGAGCTGCCTCCGGGGTGGCCCACGCTCACTGGAAAAAGCAATCCCGAGGCCGGATTTGATCCTGGAGCTGAGATATTAAAGCTCGCCGAAAGTGAAAAAAACGACCACCCCGGACCTGTCGTTTTGGCCGAGATCCCGACCCCGAGCGAGCGAGCCCAAACCCACCATTTGGGGTGTGAGCCGCCTCCGGGGTGGCCCACGCTCACTGGAAAAAGCAATCCCGAGGCCGGATTTGATCCTGGAGCTGAGATATTAAAGCTCGCCGAAAGTGAAAAAAACGACCACCCCGGACCTGTCGTTTTGGCCGAGATCCCGACCCCGAGCGAGCGAGCCCAAACCCACCATTTGGGGTGTGAGCCGCCTCCGGGGTGGCCCACGCTCACTGGAAAAGGCAATCCCGAGGCCGGATTTGATCCTGGAGCTGAGATATTAAAGCTCGCCGAAAGTGAAAAAAACGACCACCCCGGACCTGTCGTTTTGGCCGAGATCCCGACCCCGAGCGAGCGAGCCCAAACCCACCATTTGGGGTGTGAGCCGCCTCCGGGGTGGCCCACGCTCACTGGAAAAAGCAATCCCGAGGCCGGCTTTGATCCTGGAGCTGAGATATTAAAGCTCGCCGAAAGTGAAAAAAACGACCACCCCGGACCTGTCGTTTTGGCCGAGATCCCGACCCCGAGCGAGCGAGCCCAAACCCACCATTTGGGGTGTGAGCCGCCTCCGGGGTGGCCCACGCTCACTGGAAAAAGCAATCCCGAGGCCGGATTTGATCCTGGAGCTGAGATATTAAAGCTCGCCGAAAGTGAAAAAAACGACCACCCCGGACCTGTCGTTTTGGCCGAGATCCCGACCCCAAGCGAGCGAGCCCAAACCCACCATTTGGGGTGTGAGCCGCCTCCGGGGTGGCCCACGCTCACTGGAAAAGGCAATCCCGAGGCCGGATTTGATCCTGGAGCTGAGATATTAAAGCTCGCCGAAAGTGAAAAAAACGACCACCCCGGACCTGTCGTTTTGGCCGAGATCCCGACCCCGAGCGAACGAGCCAAAACCCACGAATTAGGGTGTGAGCTGCCTCCGGGGTGGCCCACGCTCACTGGAAAAAGCAAACCCGAGGCCGGATTTGATCCTGGAGCTGAGATATTAAAGCTCGCCGAAAGTGAAAAAAACGACCACCCCGGACCTGTCGTTTTGGCCGAGATCCCGACCCCGAGCGAGCGAGCCCAAACCCACCATTTGGGGTGTGAGCCGCCTACGGGGTGGCCCACGCTCACTGGAAAAAGCAATCCCGAGGCCGGATTTGATCCTGGAGCTGAGATATTAAAGCTCGCCGAAAGTGAAAAAAACGACCACCCCGGACCTGTCGTTTTGGCCGAGATCCCGACCCCGAGCGAGCGAGCCAAAACCCACGAATTAGGGTGTGAGCTGCCTCCGGGGTGGCCCACGCTCACTGGAAAAAGCAATCCCGAGGCCGGATTTGATCCTGGAGCTGAGATATTAAAGCTCGCCGAAAGTGAAAAAAACGACCACCCCGGACCTGTCGTTTTGGCCGAGATCCCGACCCCGAGCGAGCGAGCCAAAACCCACGAATTAGGGTGTGAGCTGCCTCCGGGGTGGCCCACGCTCACTGGAAAAAGCAATCCCGAGGCCGGATTTGATCCTGGAGCTGAGATATTAAAGCTTGCCGAAAGTGAAAAAAACGACCACCCCGGACCTGTCGTTTTGGCCGAGATCCCGACCCCGAGCGAACGAGCCAAAACCCACGAATTAGGGTGTGAGCTGCCTCCGGGGTGGCCCACGCTCACTGGAAAAAGCAAACCCGAGGCCGGATTTGATCCTGGAGCTGAGATATTAAAGCTCGCCGAAAGTGAAAAAAACGACCACCCCGGACCTGTCGTTTTGGCCGAGATCCCGACCCCGAGCGAGCGAGCCCAAACCCACCATTTGGGGTGTGAGCCGCCTCCGGGGTGGCCCACGCTCACTGGAAAAAGCAATCCCGAGGCCGGATTTGATCCTGGAGCTGAGATATTAAAGCTCGCCGAAAGTGAAAAAAACGACCACCCCGGACCTGTCGTTTTGGCCGAGATCCCGACCCCGAGCGAGCGAGCCAAAACCCACGAATTAGGGTGTGAGCTGCCTCCGGGGTGGCCCACGCTCACTGGAAAAAGCAATCCCGAGGCCGGATTTGATCCTGGAGCTGAGATATTAAAGCTCGCCGAAAGTGAAAAAAACGACCACCCCGGACCTGTCGTTTTGGCCGAGATCCCGACCCCGAGCGAGCGAGCCAAAACCCACGAATTAGGGTGTGAGCTGCCTCCGGGGTGGCCCACGCTCACTGGAAAAAGCAATCCCGAGGCCGGATTTGATCCTGGAGCTGAGATATTAAAGCTCGCCGAAAGTGAAAAAAACGACCACCCCGGACCTGTCGTTTTGGCCGAGATCCCGACCCCGAGCGAGCGAGCCCAAACCCACCATTTGGGGTGTGAGCCGCCTCCGGGGTGGCCCACGCTCACTGGAAAAAGCAATCCCGAGGCCGGATTTGATCCTGGAGCTGAGATATTAAAGCTCGCCGAAAGTGAAAAAAACGACCACCCCGGACCTGTCGTTTTGGCCGAGATCCCGACCCCGAGCGAGCGAGCCCAAACCCACCATTTGGGGTGTGAGCCGCCTCCGGGGTGGCCCACGCTCACTGGAAAAAGCAATCCCGAGGCCGGATTTGATCCTGGAGCTGAGATATTAAAGCTCGCCGAAAGTGAAAAAAACGACCACCCCGGACCTGTCGTTTTGGCCGAGATCCCGACCCCGAGCGAGCGAGCCCAAACCCACCATTTGGGGTGTGAGCTGCCTCCGGGGTGGCCCACGCTCACTGGAAAAAGCAATCCCGAGGCCGGATTTGATCCTGGAGCTGAGATATTAAAGCTCGCCGAAAGTGAAAAAAACGACCACCCCGGACCTGTCGTTTTGGCCGAGATCCCGACCCCGAGCGAGCGAGCCCAAACCCACCATTTGGGGTGTGAGCCGCCTCCGGGGTGGCCCACGCTCACTGGAAAAAGCAATCCCGAGGCCGGATTTGATCCTGGAGCTGAGATATTAAAGCTCGCCGAAAGTGAAAAAAACGACCACCCCGGACCTGTCGTTTTGGCCGAGATCCCGACCCCGAGCGAGCGAGCCCAAACCCACGAATTAGGGTGTGAGCTGCCTCCGGGGTGGCCCACGCTCACTGGAAAAAGCAATCCCGAGGCCGGATTTGATCCTGGAGCTGAGATATTAAAGCTCGCCGAAAGTGAAAAAAACGACCACCCCGGACCTGTCGTTTTGGCCGAGATCCCGACCCCGAGCGAGCGAGCCCAAACCCACCATTTGGGGTGTGAGCCGCCTCCGGGGTGGCCCACGCTCACTGGAAAAAGCAATCCCGAGGCCGGATTTGATCCTGGAGCTGAGATATTAAAGCTCGCCGAAAGTGAAAAAAACGACCACCCCGGACCTGTCGTTTTGGCCGAGATCCCGACCCCGAGCGAGCGAGCCCAAACCCACCATTTGGGGTGTGAGCCGCCTCCGGGGTGGCCCACGCTCACTGGAAAAAGCAATCCCGAGGCCGGCTTTGATCCTGGAGCTGAGATATTAAAGCTCGCCGAAAGTGAAAAAAACGACCACCCCGGACCTGTCGTTTTGGCCGAGATCCCGACCCCGAGCGAGCGAGCCCAAACCCACGAATTAGGGTGTGAGCTGCCTCCGGGGTGGCCCACGCTCACTGGAAAAAGCAATCCCGAGGCCGGATTTGATCCTGGAGCTGAGATATTAAAGCTCGCCGAAAGTGAAAAAAAACGACCACCCCGGACCTGTCGTTTTGGCCGAGATCCCGACCCCGAGCGAGCGAGCCCAAACCCACCATTTGGGGTGTGAGCCGCCTCCGGGGTGGCCCACGCTCACTGGAAAAAGCAATCCCGAGGCCGGATTTGATCCTGGAGCTGAGATATTAAAGCTCGCCGAAAGTGAAAAAAACGACCACCCCGGACCTGTCGTTTTGGCCGAGATCCCGACCCCGAGCGAGCGAGCCCAAACCCACCATTTGGGGTGTGAGCCGCCTCCGGGGTGGCCCACGCTCACTGGAAAAGGCAATCCCGAGGCCGGATTTGATCCTGGAGCTGAGATATTAAAGCTCGCCGAAAGTGAAAAAAACGACCACCCCGGACCTGTCGTTTTGGCCGAGATCCCGACCCCGAGCGAGCGAGCCCAAACCCACCATTTGGGGTGTGAGCCGCCTCCGGGGTGGCCCACGCTCACTGGAAAAAGCAATCCCGAGGCCGGATTTGATCCTGGAGCTGAGATATTAAAGCTCGCCGAAAGTGAAAAAAACGACCACCCCGGACCTGTCGTTTTGGCCGAGATCCCGACCCCGAGCGAGCGAGCCAAAACCCACGAATTAGGGTGTGAGCTGCCTCCGGGGTGGCCCACGCTCACTGGAAAAAGCAATCCCGAGGCCGGATTTGATCCTGGAGCTGAGATATTAAAGCTTGCCGAAAGTGAAAAAAACGACCACCCCGGACCTGTCGTTTTGGCCGAGATCCCGACCCCGAGCGAACGAGCCAAAACCCACGAATTAGGGTGTGAGCTGCCTCCGGGGTGGCCCACGCTCACTGGAAAAAGCAAACCCGAGGCCGGATTTGATCCTGGAGCTGAGATATTAAAGCTCGCCGAAAGTGAAAAAAACGACCACCCCGGACCTGTCGTTTTGGCCGAGATCCCGACCCCGAGCGAGCGAGCCCAAACCCACCATTTGGGGTGTGAGCCGCCTCCGGGGTGGCCCACGCTCACTGGAAAAAGCAATCCCGAGGCCGGATTTGATCCTGGAGCTGAGATATTAAAGCTCGCCGAAAGTGAAAAAAACGACCACCCCGGACCTGTCGTTTTGGCCGAGATCCCGACCCCGAGCGAGCGAGCCAAAACCCACGAATTAGGGTGTGAGCTGCCTCCGGGGTGGCCCACGCTCACTGGAAAAAGCAATCCCGAGGCCGGATTTGATCCTGGAGCTGAGATATTAAAGCTCGCCGAAAGTGAAAAAAACGACCACCCCGGACCTGTCGTTTTGGCCGAGATCCCGACCCCGAGCGAGCGAGCCAAAACCCACGAATTAGGGTGTGAGCTGCCTCCGGGGTGGCCCACGCTCACTGGAAAAAGCAATCCCGAGGCCGGATTTGATCCTGGAGCTGAGATATTAAAGCTCGCCGAAAGTGAAAAAAACGACCACCCCGGACCTGTCGTTTTGGCCGAGATCCCGACCCCGAGCGAGCGAGCCCAAACCCACCATTTGGGGTGTGAGCCGCCTCCGGGGTGGCCCACGCTCACTGGAAAAAGCAATCCCGAGGCCGGATTTGATCCTGGAGCTGAGATATTAAAGCTCGCCGAAAGTGAAAAAAACGACCACCCCGGACCTGTCGTTTTGGCCGAGATCCCGACCCCGAGCGAGCGAGCCCAAACCCACCATTTGGGGTGTGAGCCGCCTCCGGGGTGGCCCACGCTCACTGGAAAAAGCAATCCCGAGGCCGGCTTTGATCCTGGAGCTGAGATATTAAAGCTCGCCGAAAGTGAAAAAAACGACCACCCCGGACCTGTCGTTTTGGCCGAGATCCCGACCCCGAGCAAGCGAGCACAAACCCACCATTTGGGGTGTGAGCCGCCTCCGGGGTGGCCCACGCTCACTGGAAAAAGCAATCCCGAGGCCGGATTTGATCCTGGAGCTGAGATATTAAAGCTCGCCGAAAGTGAAAAAAACGACCACCCCGGACCTGTCGTTTTGGCCGAGATCCCGACCCCAAGCGAGCGTGCCCAAACCCACCATTTGGGGTGTGAGCCGCCTCCGGGATGGCCCACGCTCACTGGAAAAAGCAATCCCGAGGCCGGATTTGATCCTGGAGCTGAGATATTAAAGCTCGCCGAAAGTGAAAAAAACGACCACCCCGGACCTGTCGTTTTGGCCGAGATCCCGACCCCGAGCGAGCGAGCACAAACCCACCATTTGGGGTGTGAGCCGCCTCCGGGGTGGCCCACGCTCACTGGAAAAAGCAATCCCGAGGCCGGATTTGATCCTGGAGCTGAGATATTAAAGCTCGCCGAAAGTGAAAAAAACGACCACCCCGGACCTGTCGTTTTGGCCGAGATCTCGACCCCGAGCGAGCGAGCCCAAACCCACGAATTAGGGTGTGAGCCGCCTCCGGGGTGGCCCACGCTCACTGGAAAAAGCAATCCCGAGGCCGGATTTGATCCTGGAGCTGAGATATTAAAGCTCGCCGAACGTGAAAAAAACGACCACCCCGGACCTGTCGTTTTGGCCGAGATCCCGACCCCGAGCGAGCGAGCACAAACCCACCATTTGGGGTGTGAGCCGCCTCCGGGGTGGCCCACGCTCACTGGAAAAAGCAATCCCGAGGCCGGATTTGATCCTGGAGCTGAGATATTAAAGCTCGCCGAAAGTGAAAAAAACGACCACCCCGGACCTGTCGTTTTGGCCGAGATCCCGACCCCGAGCGAGCGAGCCAAAACCCACGAATTAGGGTGTGAGCTGCCTCCGGGGTGGCCCACGCTCACTGGAAAAAGCAATCCCGAGGCCGGATTTGATCCTGGAGCTGAGATATTAAAGCTCGCCGAAAGTGAAAAAAACGACCACCCCGGACCTGTCGTTTTGGCCGAGATCCCGACCCCGAGCGAACGAGCCAAAACCCACGAATTAGGGTGTGAGCTGCCTCCGGGGTGGCCCACGCTCACTGGAAAAAGCAAACCCGAGGCCGGATTTGATCCTGGAGCTGAGATATTAAAGCTCGCCGAAAGTGAAAAAAACGACCACCCCGGACCTGTCGTTTTGGCCGAGATCCCGACCCCGAGCGAGCGAGTCCAAACCCACCATTTGGGGTGTGAGCCGCCTCCGGGGTGGCCCACGCTCACTGGAAAAAGCAATCCCGAGGCCGGATTTGATCCTGGAGCTGAGATATTAAAGCTCGCCGAAAGTGAAAAAAACGACCACCCCGGACCTGTCGTTTTGGCCGAGATCCCGACCCCGAGCAAGCGAGCACAAACCCACGAATTAGGGTGTGAGCTGCCTCCGGGGTGGCCCACGCTCACTGGAAAAAGCAATCCCGAGGCCGGATTTGATCCTGGAGCTGAGATATTAAAGCTCGCCGAAAGTGAAAAAAACGACCACCCCGGACCTGTCGTTTTGGCCGAGATCCCGACCCCGAGCGAGCGAGCCCAAACCCACCATTTGGGGTGTGAGCCGCCTCCGGGGTGGCCCACGCTCACTGGAAAAAGCAATCCCGAGGCCGGATTTGATCCTGGAGCTGAGATATTAAAGCTCGCCGAAAGTGAAAAAAACGACCACCCCGGACCTGTCGTTTTGGCCGAGATCCCGACCCCGAGCGAGCGAGTCCAAACCCACCATTTGGGGTGTGAGCCGCCTCCGGGGTGGCCCACGCTCACTGGAAAAAGCAATCCCGAGGCCGGATTTGATCCTGGAGCTGAGATATTAAAGCTCGCCGAAAGTGAAAAAAACGACCACCCCGGACCTGTCGTTTTGGCCGAGATCCCGACCCCGAGCGAGCGAGCCCAAACCCACGAATTAGGGTGTGAGCTGCCTCCGGGGTGGCCCACGCTCACTGGAAAAAGCAATCCCGAGGCCGGATTTGATCCTGGAGCTGAGATATTAAAGCTCGCCGAAAGTGAAAAAAACGACCACCCCGGACCTGTCGTTTTGGCCGAGATCCCGACCCCGAGCGAGCGAGCCCAAACCCACCATTTGGGGTGTGAGCCGCCTCCGGGGTGGCCCACGCTCACTGGAAAAAGCAATCCCGAGGCCGGATTTGATCCTGGAGCTGAGATATTAAAGCTCGCCGAAAGTGAAAAAAACGACCACCCCGGACCTGTCGTTTTGGCCGAGATCCCGACCCCGAGCGAGCGAGCCCAAACCCACCATTTGGGGTGTGAGCCGCCTCCGGGGTGGCCCACGCTCACTGGAAAAAGCAATCCCGAGGCCGGCTTTGATCCTGGAGCTGAGATATTAAAGCTCGCCGAAAGTGAAAAAAACGACCACCCCGGACCTGTCGTTTTGGCCGAGATCCCGACCCCGAGCGAGCGAGCCCAAACCCACGAATTAGGGTGTGAGCTGCCTCCGGGGTGGCCCACGCTCACTGGAAAAAGCAATCCCGAGGCCGGATTTGATCCTGGAGCTGAGATATTAAAGCTCGCCGAAAGTGAAAAAAACGACCACCCCGGACCTGTCGTTTTGGCCGAGATCCCGACCCCGAGCGAGCGAGCCCAAACCCACCATTTGGGGTGTGAGCCGCCTCCGGGGTGGCCCACGCTCACTGGAAAAAGCAATCCCGAGGCCGGATTTGATCCTGGAGCTGAGATATTAAAGCTCGCCGAAAGTGAAAAAAACGACCACCCCGGACCTGTCGTTTTGGCCGAGATCCCGACCCCGAGCGAGCGAGCCCAAACCCACCATTTGGGGTGTGAGCCGCCTCCGGGGTGGCCCACGCTCACTGGAAAAGGCAATCCCGAGGCCGGATTTGATCCTGGAGCTGAGATATTAAAGCTCGCCGAAAGTGAAAAAAACGACCACCCCGGACCTGTCGTTTTGGCCGAGATCCCGACCCCGAGCGAGCGAGCCCAAACCCACCATTTGGGGTGTGAGCCGCCTCCGGGGTGGCCCACGCTCACTGGAAAAAGCAATCCCGAGGCCGGCTTTGATCCTGGAGCTGAGATATTAAAGCTCGCCGAAAGTGAAAAAAACGACCACCCCGGACCTGTCGTTTTGGCCGAGATCCCGACCCCGAGCGAGCGAGCCCAAACCCACCATTTGGGGTGTGAGCCGCCTCCGGGGTGGCCCACGCTCACTGGAAAAAGCAATCCCGAGGCCGGCTTTGATCCTGGAGCTGAGATATTAAAGCTCGCCGAAAGTGAAAAAAACGACCACCCCGGACCTGTCGTTTTGGCCGAGATCCCGACCCCGAGCGAGCGAGCCCAAACCCACCATTTGGGGTGTGAGCCGCCTCCGGGGTGGCCCACGCTCACTGGAAAAAGCAATCCCGAGGCCGGATTTGATCCTGGAGCTGAGATATTAAAGCTCGCCGAAAGTGAAAAAAACGACCACCCCGGACCTGTCGTTTTGGCCGAGATCCCGACCCCAAGCGAGCGAGCCCAAACCCACCATTTGGGGTGTGAGCCGCCTCCGGGGTGGCCCACGCTCACTGGAAAAGGCAATCCCGAGGCCGGATTTGATCCTGGAGCTGAGATATTAAAGCTCGCCGAAAGTGAAAAAAACGACCACCCCGGACCTGTCGTTTTGGCCGAGATCCCGACCCCGAGCGAACGAGCCAAAACCCACGAATTAGGGTGTGAGCTGCCTCCGGGGTGGCCCACGCTCACTGGAAAAAGCAAACCCGAGGCCGGATTTGATCCTGGAGCTGAGATATTAAAGCTCGCCGAAAGTGAAAAAAACGACCACCCCGGACCTGTCGTTTTGGCCGAGATCCCGACCCCGAGCGAGCGAGCCCAAACCCACCATTTGGGGTGTGAGCCGCCTACGGGGTGGCCCACGCTCACTGGAAAAAGCAATCCCGAGGCCGGATTTGATCCTGGAGCTGAGATATTAAAGCTCGCCGAAAGTGAAAAAAACGACCACCCCGGACCTGTCGTTTTGGCCGAGATCCCGACCCCGAGCGAGCGAGCCAAAACCCACGAATTAGGGTGTGAGCTGCCTCCGGGGTGGCCCACGCTCACTGGAAAAAGCAATCCCGAGGCCGGATTTGATCCTGGAGCTGAGATATTAAAGCTCGCCGAAAGTGAAAAAAACGACCACCCCGGACCTGTCGTTTTGGCCGAGATCCCGACCCCGAGCGAGCGAGCCAAAACCCACGAATTAGGGTGTGAGCTGCCTCCGGGGTGGCCCACGCTCACTGGAAAAAGCAATCCCGAGGCCGGATTTGATCCTGGAGCTGAGATATTAAAGCTTGCCGAAAGTGAAAAAAACGACCACCCCGGACCTGTCGTTTTGGCCGAGATCCCGACCCCGAGCGAACGAGCCAAAACCCACGAATTAGGGTGTGAGCTGCCTCCGGGGTGGCCCACGCTCACTGGAAAAAGCAAACCCGAGGCCGGATTTGATCCTGGAGCTGAGATATTAAAGCTCGCCGAAAGTGAAAAAAACGACCACCCCGGACCTGTCGTTTTGGCCGAGATCCCGACCCCGAGCGAGCGAGCCCAAACCCACCATTTGGGGTGTGAGCCGCCTCCGGGGTGGCCCACGCTCACTGGAAAAAGCAATCCCGAGGCCGGATTTGATCCTGGAGCTGAGATATTAAAGCTCGCCGAAAGTGAAAAAAACGACCACCCCGGACCTGTCGTTTTGGCCGAGATCCCGACCCCGAGCGAGCGAGCCAAAACCCACGAATTAGGGTGTGAGCTGCCTCCGGGGTGGCCCACGCTCACTGGAAAAAGCAATCCCGAGGCCGGATTTGATCCTGGAGCTGAGATATTAAAGCTCGCCGAAAGTGAAAAAAACGACCACCCCGGACCTGTCGTTTTGGCCGAGATCCCGACCCCGAGCGAGCGAGCCAAAACCCACGAATTAGGGTGTGAGCTGCCTCCGGGGTGGCCCACGCTCACTGGAAAAAGCAATCCCGAGGCCGGATTTGATCCTGGAGCTGAGATATTAAAGCTCGCCGAAAGTGAAAAAAACGACCACCCCGGACCTGTCGTTTTGGCCGAGATCCCGACCCCGAGCGAGCGAGCCCAAACCCACCATTTGGGGTGTGAGCCGCCTCCGGGGTGGCCCACGCTCACTGGAAAAAGCAATCCCGAGGCCGGATTTGATCCTGGAGCTGAGATATTAAAGCTCGCCGAAAGTGAAAAAAACGACCACCCCGGACCTGTCGTTTTGGCCGAGATCCCGACCCCGAGCGAGCGAGCCCAAACCCACCATTTGGGGTGTGAGCCGCCTCCGGGGTGGCCCACGCTCACTGGAAAAAGCAATCCCGAGGCCGGATTTGATCCTGGAGCTGAGATATTAAAGCTCGCCGAAAGTGAAAAAAACGACCACCCCGGACCTGTCGTTTTGGCCGAGATCCCGACCCCGAGCGAGCGAGCCCAAACCCACCATTTGGGGTGTGAGCTGCCTCCGGGGTGGCCCACGCTCACTGGAAAAAGCAATCCCGAGGCCGGATTTGATCCTGGAGCTGAGATATTAAAGCTCGCCGAAAGTGAAAAAAACGACCACCCCGGACCTGTCGTTTTGGCCGAGATCCCGACCCCGAGCGAGCGAGCCCAAACCCACCATTTGGGGTGTGAGCCGCCTCCGGGGTGGCCCACGCTCACTGGAAAAAGCAATCCCGAGGCCGGATTTGATCCTGGAGCTGAGATATTAAAGCTCGCCGAAAGTGAAAAAAACGACCACCCCGGACCTGTCGTTTTGGCCGAGATCCCGACCCCGAGCGAGCGAGCCCAAACCCACGAATTAGGGTGTGAGCTGCCTCCGGGGTGGCCCACGCTCACTGGAAAAAGCAATCCCGAGGCCGGATTTGATCCTGGAGCTGAGATATTAAAGCTCGCCGAAAGTGAAAAAAACGACCACCCCGGACCTGTCGTTTTGGCCGAGATCCCGACCCCGAGCGAGCGAGCCCAAACCCACCATTTGGGGTGTGAGCCGCCTCCGGGGTGGCCCACGCTCACTGGAAAAAGCAATCCCGAGGCCGGATTTGATCCTGGAGCTGAGATATTAAAGCTCGCCGAAAGTGAAAAAAACGACCACCCCGGACCTGTCGTTTTGGCCGAGATCCCGACCCCGAGCGAGCGAGCCCAAACCCACCATTTGGGGTGTGAGCCGCCTCCGGGGTGGCCCACGCTCACTGGAAAAAGCAATCCCGAGGCCGGCTTTGATCCTGGAGCTGAGATATTAAAGCTCGCCGAAAGTGAAAAAAACGACCACCCCGGACCTGTCGTTTTGGCCGAGATCCCGACCCCGAGCGAGCGAGCCCAAACCCACGAATTAGGGTGTGAGCTGCCTCCGGGGTGGCCCACGCTCACTGGAAAAAGCAATCCCGAGGCCGGATTTGATCCTGGAGCTGAGATATTAAAGCTCGCCGAAAGTGAAAAAAACGACCACCCCGGACCTGTCGTTTTGGCCGAGATCCCGACCCCGAGCGAGCGAGCCCAAACCCACCATTTGGGGTGTGAGCCGCCTCCGGGGTGGCCCACGCTCACTGGAAAAAGCAATCCCGAGGCCGGATTTGATCCTGGAGCTGAGATATTAAAGCTCGCCGAAAGTGAAAAAAACGACCACCCCGGACCTGTCGTTTTGGCCGAGATCCCGACCCCGAGCGAGCGAGCCCAAACCCACCATTTGGGGTGTGAGCCGCCTCCGGGGTGGCCCACGCTCACTGGAAAAGGCAATCCCGAGGCCGGATTTGATCCTGGAGCTGAGATATTAAAGCTCGCCGAAAGTGAAAAAAACGACCACCCCGGACCTGTCGTTTTGGCCGAGATCCCGACCCCGAGCGAGCGAGCCCAAACCCACCATTTGGGGTGTGAGCCGCCTCCGGGGTGGCCCACGCTCACTGGAAAAAGCAATCCCGAGGCCGGATTTGATCCTGGAGCTGAGATATTAAAGCTCGCCGAAAGTGAAAAAAACGACCACCCCGGACCTGTCGTTTTGGCCGAGATCCCGACCCCGAGCGAGCGAGCCAAAACCCACGAATTAGGGTGTGAGCTGCCTCCGGGGTGGCCCACGCTCACTGGAAAAAGCAATCCCGAGGCCGGATTTGATCCTGGAGCTGAGATATTAAAGCTTGCCGAAAGTGAAAAAAACGACCACCCCGGACCTGTCGTTTTGGCCGAGATCCCGACCCCGAGCGAACGAGCCAAAACCCACGAATTAGGGTGTGAGCTGCCTCCGGGGTGGCCCACGCTCACTGGAAAAAGCAAACCCGAGGCCGGATTTGATCCTGGAGCTGAGATATTAAAGCTCGCCGAAAGTGAAAAAAACGACCACCCCGGACCTGTCGTTTTGGCCGAGATCCCGACCCCGAGCGAGCGAGCCCAAACCCACCATTTGGGGTGTGAGCCGCCTCCGGGGTGGCCCACGCTCACTGGAAAAAGCAATCCCGAGGCCGGATTTGATCCTGGAGCTGAGATATTAAAGCTCGCCGAAAGTGAAAAAAACGACCACCCCGGACCTGTCGTTTTGGCCGAGATCCCGACCCCGAGCGAGCGAGCCAAAACCCACGAATTAGGGTGTGAGCTGCCTCCGGGGTGGCCCACGCTCACTGGAAAAAGCAATCCCGAGGCCGGATTTGATCCTGGAGCTGAGATATTAAAGCTCGCCGAAAGTGAAAAAAACGACCACCCCGGACCTGTCGTTTTGGCCGAGATCCCGACCCCGAGCGAGCGAGCCAAAACCCACGAATTAGGGTGTGAGCTGCCTCCGGGGTGGCCCACGCTCACTGGAAAAAGCAATCCCGAGGCCGGATTTGATCCTGGAGCTGAGATATTAAAGCTCGCCGAAAGTGAAAAAAACGACCACCCCGGACCTGTCGTTTTGGCCGAGATCCCGACCCCGAGCGAGCGAGCCCAAACCCACCATTTGGGGTGTGAGCCGCCTCCGGGGTGGCCCACGCTCACTGGAAAAAGCAATCCCGAGGCCGGATTTGATCCTGGAGCTGAGATATTAAAGCTCGCCGAAAGTGAAAAAAACGACCACCCCGGACCTGTCGTTTTGGCCGAGATCCCGACCCCGAGCGAGCGAGCCCAAACCCACCATTTGGGGTGTGAGCCGCCTCCGGGGTGGCCCACGCTCACTGGAAAAAGCAATCCCGAGGCCGGCTTTGATCCTGGAGCTGAGATATTAAAGCTCGCCGAAAGTGAAAAAAACGACCACCCCGGACCTGTCGTTTTGGCCGAGATCCCGACCCCGAGCAAGCGAGCACAAACCCACCATTTGGGGTGTGAGCCGCCTCCGGGGTGGCCCACGCTCACTGGAAAAAGCAATCCCGAGGCCGGATTTGATCCTGGAGCTGAGATATTAAAGCTCGCCGAAAGTGAAAAAAACGACCACCCCGGACCTGTCGTTTTGGCCGAGATCTCGACCCCGAGCGAGCGAGCCCAAACCCACGAATTAGGGTGTGAGCCGCCTCCGGGGTGGCCCACGCTCACTGGAAAAAGCAATCCCGAGGCCGGATTTGATCCTGGAGCTGAGATATTAAAGCTCGCCGAACGTGAAAAAAACGACCACCCCGGACCTGTCGTTTTGGCCGAGATCCCGACCCCGAGCGAGCGAGCACAAACCCACCATTTGGGGTGTGAGCCGCCTCCGGGGTGGCCCACGCTCACTGGAAAAAGCAATCCCGAGGCCGGATTTGATCCTGGAGCTGAGATATTAAAGCTCGCCGAAAGTGAAAAAAACGACCACCCCGGACCTGTCGTTTTGGCCGAGATCCCGACCCCGAGCGAGCGAGCCAAAACCCACGAATTAGGGTGTGAGCTGCCTCCGGGGTGGCCCACGCTCACTGGAAAAAGCAATCCCGAGGCCGGATTTGATCCTGGAGCTGAGATATTAAAGCTCGCCGAAAGTGAAAAAAACGACCACCCCGGACCTGTCGTTTTGGCCGAGATCCCGACCCCGAGCGAACGAGCCAAAACCCACGAATTAGGGTGTGAGCTGCCTCCGGGGTGGCCCACGCTCACTGGAAAAAGCAAACCCGAGGCCGGATTTGATCCTGGAGCTGAGATATTAAAGCTCGCCGAAAGTGAAAAAAACGACCACCCCGGACCTGTCGTTTTGGCCGAGATCCCGACCCCGAGCGAGCGAGTCCAAACCCACCATTTGGGGTGTGAGCCGCCTCCGGGGTGGCCCACGCTCACTGGAAAAAGCAATCCCGAGGCCGGATTTGATCCTGGAGCTGAGATATTAAAGCTCGCCGAAAGTGAAAAAAACGACCACCCCGGACCTGTCGTTTTGGCCGAGATCCCGACCCCGAGCGAGCGAGCCAAAACCCACGAATTAGGGTGTGAGCTGCCTCCGGGGTGGCCCACGCTCACTGGAAAAAGCAATCCCGAGGCCGGATTTGATCCTGGAGCTGAGATATTAAAGCTCGCCGAAAGTGAAAAAAACGACCACCCCGGACCTGTCGTTTTGGCCGAGATCCCGACCCCGAGCGAGCGAGCCAAAACCCACGAATTAGGGTGTGAGCTGCCTCCGGGGTGGCCCACGCTCACTGGAAAAAGCAATCCCGAGGCCGGATTTGATCCTGGAGCTGAGATATTAAAGCTTGCCGAAAGTGAAAAAAACGACCACCCCGGACCTGTCGTTTTGGCCGAGATCCCGACCCCGAGCGAACGAGCCAAAACCCACGAATTAGGGTGTGAGCTGCCTCCGGGGTGGCCCACGCTCACTGGAAAAAGCAAACCCGAGGCCGGATTTGATCCTGGAGCTGAGATATTAAAGCTCGCCGAAAGTGAAAAAAACGACCACCCCGGACCTGTCGTTTTGGCCGAGATCCCGACCCCGAGCGAGCGAGCCCAAACCCACCATTTGGGGTGTGAGCCGCCTCCGGGGTGGCCCACGCTCACTGGAAAAAGCAATCCCGAGGCCGGATTTGATCCTGGAGCTGAGATATTAAAGCTCGCCGAAAGTGAAAAAAACGACCACCCCGGACCTGTCGTTTTGGCCGAGATCCCGACCCCGAGCGAGCGAGCCAAAACCCACGAATTAGGGTGTGAGCTGCCTCCGGGGTGGCCCACGCTCACTGGAAAAAGCAATCCCGAGGCCGGATTTGATCCTGGAGCTGAGATATTAAAGCTCGCCGAAAGTGAAAAAAACGACCACCCCGGACCTGTCGTTTTGGCCGAGATCCCGACCCCGAGCGAGCGAGCCAAAACCCACGAATTAGGGTGTGAGCTGCCTCCGGGGTGGCCCACGCTCACTGGAAAAAGCAATCCCGAGGCCGGATTTGATCCTGGAGCTGAGATATTAAAGCTCGCCGAAAGTGAAAAAAACGACCACCCCGGACCTGTCGTTTTGGCCGAGATCCCGACCCCGAGCGAGCGAGCCCAAACCCACCATTTGGGGTGTGAGCCGCCTCCGGGGTGGCCCACGCTCACTGGAAAAAGCAATCCCGAGGCCGGATTTGATCCTGGAGCTGAGATATTAAAGCTCGCCGAAAGTGAAAAAAACGACCACCCCGGACCTGTCGTTTTGGCCGAGATCCCGACCCCGAGCGAGCGAGCCCAAACCCACCATTTGGGGTGTGAGCCGCCTCCGGGGTGGCCCACGCTCACTGGAAAAAGCAATCCCGAGGCCGGCTTTGATCCTGGAGCTGAGATATTAAAGCTCGCCGAAAGTGAAAAAAACGACCACCCCGGACCTGTCGTTTTGGCCGAGATCCCGACCCCGAGCGAGCGAGCCCAAACCCACCATTTGGGGTGTGAGCTGCCTCCGGGGTGGCCCACGCTCACTGGAAAAAGCAATCCCGAGGCCGGATTTGATCCTGGAGCTGAGATATTAAAGCTCGCCGAAAGTGAAAAAAACGACCACCCCGGACCTGTCGTTTTGGCCGAGATCCCGACCCCGAGCGAGCGAGCCCAAACCCACCATTTGGGGTGTGAGCCGCCTCCGGGGTGGCCCACGCTCACTGGAAAAAGCAATCCCGAGGCCGGATTTGATCCTGGAGCTGAGATATTAAAGCTCGCCGAAAGTGAAAAAAACGACCACCCCGGACCTGTCGTTTTGGCCGAGATCCCGACCCCGAGCGAGCGAGCCCAAACCCACGAATTAGGGTGTGAGCTGCCTCCGGGGTGGCCCACGCTCACTGGAAAAAGCAATCCCGAGGCCGGATTTGATCCTGGAGCTGAGATATTAAAGCTCGCCGAAAGTGAAAAAAACGACCACCCCGGACCTGTCGTTTTGGCCGAGATCCCGACCCCGAGCGAGCGAGCCCAAACCCACCATTTGGGGTGTGAGCCGCCTCCGGGGTGGCCCACGCTCACTGGAAAAAGCAATCCCGAGGCCGGATTTGATCCTGGAGCTGAGATATTAAAGCTCGCCGAAAGTGAAAAAAACGACCACCCCGGACCTGTCGTTTTGGCCGAGATCCCGACCCCGAGCGAGCGAGCCCAAACCCACCATTTGGGGTGTGAGCCGCCTCCGGGGTGGCCCACGCTCACTGGAAAAAGCAATCCCGAGGCCGGCTTTGATCCTGGAGCTGAGATATTAAAGCTCGCCGAAAGTGAAAAAAACGACCACCCCGGACCTGTCGTTTTGGCCGAGATCCCGACCCCGAGCGAACGAGCCAAAACCCACGAATTAGGGTGTGAGCTGCCTCCGGGGTGGCCCACGCTCACTGGAAAAAGCAAACCCGAGGCCGGATTTGATCCTGGAGCTGAGATATTAAAGCTCGCCGAAAGTGAAAAAAACGACCACCCCGGACCTGTCGTTTTGGCCGAGATCCCGACCCCGAGCGAGCGAGCCCAAACCCACCATTTGGGGTGTGAGCCGCCTACGGGGTGGCCCACGCTCACTGGAAAAAGCAATCCCGAGGCCGGATTTGATCCTGGAGCTGAGATATTAAAGCTCGCCGAAAGTGAAAAAAACGACCACCCCGGACCTGTCGTTTTGGCCGAGATCCCGACCCCGAGCAAGCGAGCACAAACCCACCATTTGGGGTGTGAGCCGCCTCCGGGGTGGCCCACGCTCACTGGAAAAAGCAATCCCGAGGCCGGATTTGATCCTGGAGCTGAGATATTAAAGCTCGCCGAAAGTGAAAAAAACGACCACCCCGGACCTGTCGTTTTGGCCGAGATCCCGACCCCGAGCGAGCGAGCCCAAACCCACCATTTGGGGTGTGAGCCGCCTCCGGGATGGCCCACGCTCACTGGAAAAAGCAATCCCGAGGCCGGATTTGATCCTGGAGCTGAGATATTAAAGCTCGCCGAAAGTGAAAAAAACGACCACCCCGGACCTGTCGTTTTGGCCGAGATCCCGACCCCGAGCGAGCGAGCACAAACCCACCATTTGGGGTGTGAGCCGCCTCCGGGGTGGCCCACGCTCACTGGAAAAAGCAATCCCGAGGCCGGATTTGATCCTGGAGCTGAGATATTAAAGCTCGCCGAAAGTGAAAAAAACGACCACCCCGGACCTGTCGTTTTGGCCGAGATCTCGACCCCGAGCGAGCGAGCCCAAACCCACGAATTAGGGTGTGAGCCGCCTCCGGGGTGGCCCACGCTCACTGGAAAAAGCAATCCCGAGGCCGGATTTGATCCTGGAGCTGAGATATTAAAGCTCGCCGAACGTGAAAAAAACGACCACCCCGGACCTGTCGTTTTGGCCGAGATCCCGACCCCGAGCGAGCGAGCACAAACCCACCATTTGGGGTGTGAGCCGCCTCCGGGGTGGCCCACGCTCACTGGAAAAAGCAATCCCGAGGCCGGCTTTGATCCTGGAGCTGAGATATTAAAGCTCGCCGAAAGTGAAAAAAACGACCACCCCGGACCTGTCGTTTTGGCCGAGATCCCGACCCCGAGCGAACGAGCCAAAACCCACGAATTAGGGTGTGAGCTGCCTCCGGGGTGGCCCACGCTCACTGGAAAAAGCAAACCCGAGGCCGGATTTGATCCTGGAGCTGAGATATTAAAGCTCGCCGAAAGTGAAAAAAACGACCACCCCGGACCTGTCGTTTTGGCCGAGATCCCGACCCCGAGCGAGCGAGCCCAAACCCACCATTTGGGGTGTGAGCCGCCTACGGGGTGGCCCACGCTCACTGGAAAAAGCAATCCCGAGGCCGGATTTGATCCTGGAGCTGAGATATTAAAGCTCGCCGAAAGTGAAAAAAACGACCACCCCGGACCTGTCGTTTTGGCCGAGATCCCGACCCCGAGCAAGCGAGCACAAACCCACCATTTGGGGTGTGAGCCGCCTCCGGGGTGGCCCACGCTCACTGGAAAAAGCAATCCCGAGGCCGGATTTGATCCTGGAGCTGAGATATTAAAGCTCGCCGAAAGTGAAAAAAACGACCACCCCGGACCTGTCGTTTTGGCCGAGATCCCGACCCCGAGCGAGCGAGCCCAAACCCACCATTTGGGGTGTGAGCCGCCTCCGGGATGGCCCACGCTCACTGGAAAAAGCAATCCCGAGGCCGGATTTGATCCTGGAGCTGAGATATTAAAGCTCGCCGAAAGTGAAAAAAACGACCACCCCGGACCTGTCGTTTTGGCCGAGATCCCGACCCCGAGCGAGCGAGCACAAACCCACCATTTGGGGTGTGAGCCGCCTCCGGGGTGGCCCACGCTCACTGGAAAAAGCAATCCCGAGGCCGGATTTGATCCTGGAGCTGAGATATTAAAGCTCGCCGAAAGTGAAAAAAACGACCACCCCGGACCTGTCGTTTTGGCCGAGATCTCGACCCCGAGCGAGCGAGCCCAAACCCACGAATTAGGGTGTGAGCCGCCTCCGGGGTGGCCCACGCTCACTGGAAAAAGCAATCCCGAGGCCGGATTTGATCCTGGAGCTGAGATATTAAAGCTCGCCGAACGTGAAAAAAACGACCACCCCGGACCTGTCGTTTTGGCCGAGATCCCGACCCCGAGCGAGCGAGCACAAACCCACCATTTGGGGTGTGAGCCGCCTCCGGGGTGGCCCACGCTCACTGGAAAAAGCAATCCCGAGGCCGGATTTGATCCTGGAGCTGAGATATTAAAGCTCGCCGAAAGTGAAAAAAACGACCACCCCGGACCTGTCGTTTTGGCCGAGATCCCGACCCCGAGCGAGCGAGCCAAAACCCACGAATTAGGGTGTGAGCTGCCTCCGGGGTGGCCCACGCTCACTGGAAAAAGCAATCCCGAGGCCGGATTTGATCCTGGAGCTGAGATATTAAAGCTCGCCGAAAGTGAAAAAAACGACCACCCCGGACCTGTCGTTTTGGCCGAGATCCCGACCCCGAGCGAACGAGCCAAAACCCACGATTTGGGGTGTGAGCCGCCTCCGGGGTGGCCCACGCTCACTGGAAAAAGCAATCCCGAGGCCGGATTTGATCCTGGAGCTGAGATATTAAAGCTCGCCGAAAGTGAAAAAAACGACCACCCCGGACCTGTCGTTTTGGCCGAGATCCCGACCCCGAGCGAGCGAGCCCAAACCCACCATTTGGGGTGTGAGCTGCCTCCGGGGTGGCCCACGCTCACTGGAAAAAGCAATCCCGAGGCCGGATTTGATCCTGGAGCTGAGATATTAAAGCTCGCCGAAAGTGAAAAAAACGACCACCCCGGACCTGTCGTTTTGGCCGAGATCCCGACCCCGAGCGAGCGAGCCCAAACCCACCATTTGGGGTGTGAGCCGCCTCCGGGGTGGCCCACGCTCACTGGAAAAAGCAATCCCGAGGCCGGATTTGATCCTGGAGCTGAGATATTAAAGCTCGCCGAAAGTGAAAAAAACGACCACCCCGGACCTGTCGTTTTGGCCGAGATCCCGACCCCGAGCGAGCGAGCCCAAACCCACGAATTAGGGTGTGAGCTGCCTCCGGGGTGGCCCACGCTCACTGGAAAAAGCAATCCCGAGGCCGGATTTGATCCTGGAGCTGAGATATTAAAGCTCGCCGAAAGTGAAAAAAACGACCACCCCGGACCTGTCGTTTTGGCCGAGATCCCGACCCCGAGCGAGCGAGCCCAAACCCACCATTTGGGGTGTGAGCCGCCTCCGGGGTGGCCCACGCTCACTGGAAAAAGCAATCCCGAGGCCGGATTTGATCCTGGAGCTGAGATATTAAAGCTCGCCGAAAGTGAAAAAAACGACCACCCCGGACCTGTCGTTTTGGCCGAGATCCCGACCCCGAGCGAGCGAGCCCAAACCCACCATTTGGGGTGTGAGCCGCCTCCGGGGTGGCCCACGCTCACTGGAAAAAGCAATCCCGAGGCCGGCTTTGATCCTGGAGCTGAGATATTAAAGCTCGCCGAAAGTGAAAAAAACGACCACCCCGGACCTGTCGTTTTGGCCGAGATCCCGACCCCGAGCGAGCGAGCCCAAACCCACGAATTAGGGTGTGAGCTGCCTCCGGGGTGGCCCACGCTCACTGGAAAAAGCAATCCCGAGGCCGGATTTGATCCTGGAGCTGAGATATTAAAGCTCGCCGAAAGTGAAAAAAACGACCACCCCGGACCTGTCGTTTTGGCCGAGATCCCGACCCCGAGCGAGCGAGCCCAAACCCACCATTTGGGGTGTGAGCCGCCTCCGGGGTGGCCCACGCTCACTGGAAAAAGCAATCCCGAGGCCGGATTTGATCCTGGAGCTGAGATATTAAAGCTCGCCGAAAGTGAAAAAAACGACCACCCCGGACCTGTCGTTTTGGCCGAGATCCCGACCCCGAGCGAGCGAGCCCAAACCCACCATTTGGGGTGTGAGCCGCCTCCGGGGTGGCCCACGCTCACTGGAAAAGGCAATCCCGAGGCCGGATTTGATCCTGGAGCTGAGATATTAAAGCTCGCCGAAAGTGAAAAAAACGACCACCCCGGACCTGTCGTTTTGGCCGAGATCCCGACCCCGAGCGAGCGAGCCCAAACCCACCATTTGGGGTGTGAGCCGCCTCCGGGGTGGCCCACGCTCACTGGAAAAAGCAATCCCGAGGCCGGATTTGATCCTGGAGCTGAGATATTAAAGCTCGCCGAAAGTGAAAAAAACGACCACCCCGGACCTGTCGTTTTGGCCGAGATCCCGACCCCGAGCGAGCGAGCCAAAACCCACGAATTAGGGTGTGAGCTGCCTCCGGGGTGGCCCACGCTCACTGGAAAAAGCAATCCCGAGGCCGGATTTGATCCTGGAGCTGAGATATTAAAGCTTGCCGAAAGTGAAAAAAACGACCACCCCGGACCTGTCGTTTTGGCCGAGATCCCGACCCCGAGCGAACGAGCCAAAACCCACGAATTAGGGTGTGAGCTGCCTCCGGGGTGGCCCACGCTCACTGGAAAAAGCAAACCCGAGGCCGGATTTGATCCTGGAGCTGAGATATTAAAGCTCGCCGAAAGTGAAAAAAACGACCACCCCGGACCTGTCGTTTTGGCCGAGATCCCGACCCCGAGCGAGCGAGCCCAAACCCACCATTTGGGGTGTGAGCCGCCTCCGGGGTGGCCCACGCTCACTGGAAAAAGCAATCCCGAGGCCGGATTTGATCCTGGAGCTGAGATATTAAAGCTCGCCGAAAGTGAAAAAAACGACCACCCCGGACCTGTCGTTTTGGCCGAGATCCCGACCCCGAGCGAGCGAGCCAAAACCCACGAATTAGGGTGTGAGCTGCCTCCGGGGTGGCCCACGCTCACTGGAAAAAGCAATCCCGAGGCCGGATTTGATCCTGGAGCTGAGATATTAAAGCTCGCCGAAAGTGAAAAAAACGACCACCCCGGACCTGTCGTTTTGGCCGAGATCCCGACCCCGAGCGAGCGAGCCAAAACCCACGAATTAGGGTGTGAGCTGCCTCCGGGGTGGCCCACGCTCACTGGAAAAAGCAATCCCGAGGCCGGATTTGATCCTGGAGCTGAGATATTAAAGCTCGCCGAAAGTGAAAAAAACGACCACCCCGGACCTGTCGTTTTGGCCGAGATCCCGACCCCGAGCGAGCGAGCCCAAACCCACCATTTGGGGTGTGAGCCGCCTCCGGGGTGGCCCACGCTCACTGGAAAAAGCAATCCCGAGGCCGGATTTGATCCTGGAGCTGAGATATTAAAGCTCGCCGAAAGTGAAAAAAACGACCACCCCGGACCTGTCGTTTTGGCCGAGATCCCGACCCCGAGCGAGCGAGCCCAAACCCACCATTTGGGGTGTGAGCCGCCTCCGGGGTGGCCCACGCTCACTGGAAAAAGCAATCCCGAGGCCGGCTTTGATCCTGGAGCTGAGATATTAAAGCTCGCCGAAAGTGAAAAAAACGACCACCCCGGACCTGTCGTTTTGGCCGAGATCCCGACCCCGAGCAAGCGAGCACAAACCCACCATTTGGGGTGTGAGCCGCCTCCGGGGTGGCCCACGCTCACTGGAAAAAGCAATCCCGAGGCCGGATTTGATCCTGGAGCTGAGATATTAAAGCTCGCCGAAAGTGAAAAAAACGACCACCCCGGACCTGTCGTTTTGGCCGAGATCCCGACCCCAAGCGAGCGAGCCCAAACCCACCATTTGGGGTGTGAGCCGCCTCCGGGATGGCCCACGCTCACTGGAAAAAGCAATCCCGAGGCCGGATTTGATCCTGGAGCTGAGATATTAAAGCTCGCCGAAAGTGAAAAAAACGACCACCCCGGACCTGTCGTTTTGGCCGAGATCCCGACCCCGAGCGAGCGAGCACAAACCCACCATTTGGGGTGTGAGCCGCCTCCGGGGTGGCCCACGCTCACTGGAAAAAGCAATCCCGAGGCCGGATTTGATCCTGGAGCTGAGATATTAAAGCTCGCCGAAAGTGAAAAAAACGACCACCCCGGACCTGTCGTTTTGGCCGAGATCTCGACCCCGAGCGAGCGAGCCCAAACCCACGAATTAGGGTGTGAGCCGCCTCCGGGGTGGCCCACGCTCACTGGAAAAAGCAATCCCGAGGCCGGATTTGATCCTGGAGCTGAGATATTAAAGCTCGCCGAACGTGAAAAAAACGACCACCCCGGACCTGTCGTTTTGGCCGAGATCCCGACCCCGAGCGAGCGAGCACAAACCCACCATTTGGGGTGTGAGCCGCCTCCGGGGTGGCCCACGCTCACTGGAAAAAGCAATCCCGAGGCCGGATTTGATCCTGGAGCTGAGATATTAAAGCTCGCCGAAAGTGAAAAAAACGACCACCCCGGACCTGTCGTTTTGGCCGAGATCCCGACCCCGAGCGAGCGAGCCAAAACCCACGAATTAGGGTGTGAGCTGCCTCCGGGGTGGCCCACGCTCACTGGAAAAAGCAATCCCGAGGCCGGATTTGATCCTGGAGCTGAGATATTAAAGCTCGCCGAAAGTGAAAAAAACGACCACCCCGGACCTGTCGTTTTGGCCGAGATCCCGACCCCGAGCGAACGAGCCAAAACCCACGAATTAGGGTGTGAGCTGCCTCCGGGGTGGCCCACGCTCACTGGAAAAAGCAAACCCGAGGCCGGATTTGATCCTGGAGCTGAGATATTAAAGCTCGCCGAAAGTGAAAAAAACGACCACCCCGGACCTGTCGTTTTGGCCGAGATCCCGACCCCGAGCGAGCGAGTCCAAACCCACCATTTGGGGTGTGAGCCGCCTCCGGGGTGGCCCACGCTCACTGGAAAAAGCAATCCCGAGGCCGGATTTGATCCTGGAGCTGAGATATTAAAGCTCGCCGAAAGTGAAAAAAACGACCACCCCGGACCTGTCGTTTTGGCCGAGATCCCGACCCCGAGCGAGCGAGCCAAAACCCACGAATTAGGGTGTGAGCTGCCTCCGGGGTGGCCCACGCTCACTGGAAAAAGCAATCCCGAGGCCGGATTTGATCCTGGAGCTGAGATATTAAAGCTCGCCGAAAGTGAAAAAAACGACCACCCCGGACCTGTCGTTTTGGCCGAGATCCCGACCCCGAGCGAGCGAGCCAAAACCCACGAATTAGGGTGTGAGCTGCCTCCGGGGTGGCCCACGCTCACTGGAAAAAGCAATCCCGAGGCCGGATTTGATCCTGGAGCTGAGATATTAAAGCTTGCCGAAAGTGAAAAAAACGACCACCCCGGACCTGTCGTTTTGGCCGAGATCCCGACCCCGAGCGAACGAGCCAAAACCCACGAATTAGGGTGTGAGCTGCCTCCGGGGTGGCCCACGCTCACTGGAAAAAGCAAACCCGAGGCCGGATTTGATCCTGGAGCTGAGATATTAAAGCTCGCCGAAAGTGAAAAAAACGACCACCCCGGACCTGTCGTTTTGGCCGAGATCCCGACCCCGAGCGAGCGAGCCCAAACCCACCATTTGGGGTGTGAGCCGCCTCCGGGGTGGCCCACGCTCACTGGAAAAAGCAATCCCGAGGCCGGATTTGATCCTGGAGCTGAGATATTAAAGCTCGCCGAAAGTGAAAAAAACGACCACCCCGGACCTGTCGTTTTGGCCGAGATCCCGACCCCGAGCGAGCGAGCCAAAACCCACGAATTAGGGTGTGAGCTGCCTCCGGGGTGGCCCACGCTCACTGGAAAAAGCAATCCCGAGGCCGGATTTGATCCTGGAGCTGAGATATTAAAGCTCGCCGAAAGTGAAAAAAACGACCACCCCGGACCTGTCGTTTTGGCCGAGATCCCGACCCCGAGCGAACGAGCCAAAACCCACGAATTAGGGTGTGAGCTGCCTCCGGGGTGGCCCACGCTCACTGGAAAAAGCAAACCCGAGGCCGGATTTGATCCTGGAGCTGAGATATTAAAGCTCGCCGAAAGTGAAAAAAACGACCACCCCGGACCTGTCGTTTTGGCCGAGATCCCGACCCCGAGCGAGCGAGTCCAAACCCACCATTTGGGGTGTGAGCCGCCTCCGGGGTGGCCCACGCTCACTGGAAAAAGCAATCCCGAGGCCGGATTTGATCCTGGAGCTGAGATATTAAAGCTCGCCGAAAGTGAAAAAAACGACCACCCCGGACCTGTCGTTTTGGCCGAGATCCCGACCCCGAGCGAGCGAGCCAAAACCCACGAATTAGGGTGTGAGCTGCCTCCGGGGTGGCCCACGCTCACTGGAAAAAGCAATCCCGAGGCCGGATTTGATCCTGGAGCTGAGATATTAAAGCTCGCCGAAAGTGAAAAAAACGACCACCCCGGACCTGTCGTTTTGGCCGAGATCCCGACCCCGAGCGAGCGAGCCAAAACCCACGAATTAGGGTGTGAGCTGCCTCCGGGGTGGCCCACGCTCACTGGAAAAAGCAATCCCGAGGCCGGATTTGATCCTGGAGCTGAGATATTAAAGCTTGCCGAAAGTGAAAAAAACGACCACCCCGGACCTGTCGTTTTGGCCGAGATCCCGACCCCGAGCGAACGAGCCAAAACCCACGAATTAGGGTGTGAGCTGCCTCCGGGGTGGCCCACGCTCACTGGAAAAAGCAAACCCGAGGCCGGATTTGATCCTGGAGCTGAGATATTAAAGCTCGCCGAAAGTGAAAAAAACGACCACCCCGGACCTGTCGTTTTGGCCGAGATCCCGACCCCGAGCGAGCGAGCCCAAACCCACCATTTGGGGTGTGAGCCGCCTCCGGGGTGGCCCACGCTCACTGGAAAAAGCAATCCCGAGGCCGGATTTGATCCTGGAGCTGAGATATTAAAGCTCGCCGAAAGTGAAAAAAACGACCACCCCGGACCTGTCGTTTTGGCCGAGATCCCGACCCCGAGCGAGCGAGCCAAAACCCACGAATTAGGGTGTGAGCTGCCTCCGGGGTGGCCCACGCTCACTGGAAAAAGCAATCCCGAGGCCGGATTTGATCCTGGAGCTGAGATATTAAAGCTCGCCGAAAGTGAAAAAAACGACCACCCCGGACCTGTCGTTTTGGCCGAGATCCCGACCCCGAGCGAGCGAGCCAAAACCCACGAATTAGGGTGTGAGCTGCCTCCGGGGTGGCCCACGCTCACTGGAAAAAGCAATCCCGAGGCCGGATTTGATCCTGGAGCTGAGATATTAAAGCTCGCCGAAAGTGAAAAAAACGACCACCCCGGACCTGTCGTTTTGGCCGAGATCCCGACCCCGAGCGAGCGAGCCCAAACCCACCATTTGGGGTGTGAGCCGCCTCCGGGGTGGCCCACGCTCACTGGAAAAAGCAATCCCGAGGCCGGATTTGATCCTGGAGCTGAGATATTAAAGCTCGCCGAAAGTGAAAAAAACGACCACCCCGGACCTGTCGTTTTGGCCGAGATCCCGACCCCGAGCGAGCGAGCCCAAACCCACCATTTGGGGTGTGAGCCGCCTCCGGGGTGGCCCACGCTCACTGGAAAAAGCAATCCCGAGGCCGGCTTTGATCCTGGAGCTGAGATATTAAAGCTCGCCGAAAGTGAAAAAAACGACCACCCCGGACCTGTCGTTTTGGCCGAGATCCCGACCCCGAGCGAGCGAGCCCAAACCCACCATTTGGGGTGTGAGCTGCCTCCGGGGTGGCCCACGCTCACTGGAAAAAGCAATCCCGAGGCCGGATTTGATCCTGGAGCTGAGATATTAAAGCTCGCCGAAAGTGAAAAAAACGACCACCCCGGACCTGTCGTTTTGGCCGAGATCCCGACCCCGAGCGAGCGAGCCCAAACCCACCATTTGGGGTGTGAGCCGCCTCCGGGGTGGCCCACGCTCACTGGAAAAAGCAATCCCGAGGCCGGATTTGATCCTGGAGCTGAGATATTAAAGCTCGCCGAAAGTGAAAAAAACGACCACCCCGGACCTGTCGTTTTGGCCGAGATCCCGACCCCGAGCGAGCGAGCCCAAACCCACGAATTAGGGTGTGAGCTGCCTCCGGGGTGGCCCACGCTCACTGGAAAAAGCAATCCCGAGGCCGGATTTGATCCTGGAGCTGAGATATTAAAGCTCGCCGAAAGTGAAAAAAACGACCACCCCGGACCTGTCGTTTTGGCCGAGATCCCGACCCCGAGCGAGCGAGCCCAAACCCACCATTTGGGGTGTGAGCCGCCTCCGGGGTGGCCCACGCTCACTGGAAAAAGCAATCCCGAGGCCGGATTTGATCCTGGAGCTGAGATATTAAAGCTCGCCGAAAGTGAAAAAAACGACCACCCCGGACCTGTCGTTTTGGCCGAGATCCCGACCCCGAGCGAGCGAGCCCAAACCCACCATTTGGGGTGTGAGCCGCCTCCGGGGTGGCCCACGCTCACTGGAAAAAGCAATCCCGAGGCCGGCTTTGATCCTGGAGCTGAGATATTAAAGCTCGCCGAAAGTGAAAAAAACGACCACCCCGGACCTGTCGTTTTGGCCGAGATCCCGACCCCGAGCGAGCGAGCCCAAACCCACGAATTAGGGTGTGAGCTGCCTCCGGGGTGGCCCACGCTCACTGGAAAAAGCAAACCCGAGGCCGGATTTGATCCTGGAGCTGAGATATTAAAGCTCGCCGAAAGTGAAAAAAACGACCACCCCGGACCTGTCGTTTTGGCCGAGATCCCGACCCCGAGCGAGCGAGCCCAAACCCACCATTTGGGGTGTGAGCCGCCTACGGGGTGGCCCACGCTCACTGGAAAAAGCAATCCCGAGGCCGGATTTGATCCTGGAGCTGAGATATTAAAGCTCGCCGAAAGTGAAAAAAACGACCACCCCGGACCTGTCGTTTTGGCCGAGATCCCGACCCCGAGCAAGCGAGCACAAACCCACCATTTGGGGTGTGAGCCGCCTCCGGGGTGGCCCACGCTCACTGGAAAAAGCAATCCCGAGGCCGGATTTGATCCTGGAGCTGAGATATTAAAGCTCGCCGAAAGTGAAAAAAACGACCACCCCGGACCTGTCGTTTTGGCCGAGATCCCGACCCCGAGCGAGCGAGCCCAAACCCACCATTTGGGGTGTGAGCCGCCTCCGGGATGGCCCACGCTCACTGGAAAAAGCAATCCCGAGGCCGGATTTGATCCTGGAGCTGAGATATTAAAGCTCGCCGAAAGTGAAAAAAACGACCACCCCGGACCTGTCGTTTTGGCCGAGATCCCGACCCCGAGCGAGCGAGCACAAACCCACCATTTGGGGTGTGAGCCGCCTCCGGGGTGGCCCACGCTCACTGGAAAAAGCAATCCCGAGGCCGGATTTGATCCTGGAGCTGAGATATTAAAGCTCGCCGAAAGTGAAAAAAACGACCACCCCGGACCTGTCGTTTTGGCCGAGATCTCGACCCCGAGCGAGCGAGCCCAAACCCACGAATTAGGGTGTGAGCCGCCTCCGGGGTGGCCCACGCTCACTGGAAAAAGCAATCCCGAGGCCGGATTTGATCCTGGAGCTGAGATATTAAAGCTCGCCGAACGTGAAAAAAACGACCACCCCGGACCTGTCGTTTTGGCCGAGATCCCGACCCCGAGCGAGCGAGCACAAACCCACCATTTGGGGTGTGAGCCGCCTCCGGGGTGGCCCACGCTCACTGGAAAAAGCAATCCCGAGGCCGGATTTGATCCTGGAGCTGAGATATTAAAGCTCGCCGAAAGTGAAAAAAACGACCACCCCGGACCTGTCGTTTTGGCCGAGATCCCGACCCCGAGCGAGCGAGCCAAAACCCACGAATTAGGGTGTGAGCTGCCTCCGGGGTGGCCCACGCTCACTGGAAAAAGCAATCCCGAGGCCGGATTTGATCCTGGAGCTGAGATATTAAAGCTCGCCGAAAGTGAAAAAAACGACCACCCCGGACCTGTCGTTTTGGCCGAGATCCCGACCCCGAGCGAACGAGCCAAAACCCACGAATTAGGGTGTGAGCTGCCTCCGGGGTGGCCCACGCTCACTGGAAAAAGCAAACCCGAGGCCGGATTTGATCCTGGAGCTGAGATATTAAAGCTCGCCGAAAGTGAAAAAAACGACCACCCCGGACCTGTCGTTTTGGCCGAGATCCCGACCCCGAGCGAGCGAGCCCAAACCCACCATTTGGGGTGTGAGCCGCCTCCGGGGTGGCCCACGCTCACTGGAAAAAGCAATCCCGAGGCCGGATTTGATCCTGGAGCTGAGATATTAAAGCTCGCCGAAAGTGAAAAAAACGACCACCCCGGACCTGTCGTTTTGGCCGAGATCCCGACCCCGAGCGAGCGAGCCAAAACCCACGAATTAGGGTGTGAGCTGCCTCCGGGGTGGCCCACGCTCACTGGAAAAAGCAATCCCGAGGCCGGATTTGATCCTGGAGCTGAGATATTAAAGCTCGCCGAAAGTGAAAAAAACGACCACCCCGGACCTGTCGTTTTGGCCGAGATCCCGACCCCGAGCGAGCGAGCCAAAACCCACGAATTAGGGTGTGAGCTGCCTCCGGGGTGGCCCACGCTCACTGGAAAAAGCAATCCCGAGGCCGGATTTGATCCTGGAGCTGAGATATTAAAGCTTGCCGAAAGTGAAAAAAACGACCACCCCGGACCTGTCGTTTTGGCCGAGATCCCGACCCCGAGCGAACGAGCCAAAACCCACGAATTAGGGTGTGAGCTGCCTCCGGGGTGGCCCACGCTCACTGGAAAAAGCAAACCCGAGGCCGGATTTGATCCTGGAGCTGAGATATTAAAGCTCGCCGAAAGTGAAAAAAACGACCACCCCGGACCTGTCGTTTTGGCCGAGATCCCGACCCCGAGCGAGCGAGCCCAAACCCACCATTTGGGGTGTGAGCCGCCTCCGGGGTGGCCCACGCTCACTGGAAAAAGCAATCCCGAGGCCGGATTTGATCCTGGAGCTGAGATATTAAAGCTCGCCGAAAGTGAAAAAAACGACCACCCCGGACCTGTCGTTTTGGCCGAGATCCCGACCCCGAGCGAGCGAGCCAAAACCCACGAATTAGGGTGTGAGCTGCCTCCGGGGTGGCCCACGCTCACTGGAAAAAGCAATCCCGAGGCCGGATTTGATCCTGGAGCTGAGATATTAAAGCTCGCCGAAAGTGAAAAAAACGACCACCCCGGACCTGTCGTTTTGGCCGAGATCCCGACCCCGAGCGAGCGAGCCAAAACCCACGAATTAGGGTGTGAGCTGCCTCCGGGGTGGCCCACGCTCACTGGAAAAAGCAATCCCGAGGCCGGATTTGATCCTGGAGCTGAGATATTAAAGCTCGCCGAAAGTGAAAAAAACGACCACCCCGGACCTGTCGTTTTGGCCGAGATCCCGACCCCGAGCGAGCGAGCCCAAACCCACCATTTGGGGTGTGAGCCGCCTCCGGGGTGGCCCACGCTCACTGGAAAAAGCAATCCCGAGGCCGGATTTGATCCTGGAGCTGAGATATTAAAGCTCGCCGAAAGTGAAAAAAACGACCACCCCGGACCTGTCGTTTTGGCCGAGATCCCGACCCCGAGCGAGCGAGCCCAAACCCACCATTTGGGGTGTGAGCCGCCTCCGGGGTGGCCCACGCTCACTGGAAAAAGCAATCCCGAGGCCGGATTTGATCCTGGAGCTGAGATATTAAAGCTCGCCGAAAGTGAAAAAAACGACCACCCCGGACCTGTCGTTTTGGCCGAGATCCCGACCCCGAGCGAGCGAGCCCAAACCCACCATTTGGGGTGTGAGCTGCCTCCGGGGTGGCCCACGCTCACTGGAAAAAGCAATCCCGAGGCCGGATTTGATCCTGGAGCTGAGATATTAAAGCTCGCCGAAAGTGAAAAAAACGACCACCCCGGACCTGTCGTTTTGGCCGAGATCCCGACCCCGAGCGAGCGAGCCCAAACCCACCATTTGGGGTGTGAGCCGCCTCCGGGGTGGCCCACGCTCACTGGAAAAAGCAATCCCGAGGCCGGATTTGATCCTGGAGCTGAGATATTAAAGCTCGCCGAAAGTGAAAAAAACGACCACCCCGGACCTGTCGTTTTGGCCGAGATCCCGACCCCGAGCGAGCGAGCCCAAACCCACGAATTAGGGTGTGAGCTGCCTCCGGGGTGGCCCACGCTCACTGGAAAAAGCAATCCCGAGGCCGGATTTGATCCTGGAGCTGAGATATTAAAGCTCGCCGAAAGTGAAAAAAACGACCACCCCGGACCTGTCGTTTTGGCCGAGATCCCGACCCCGAGCGAGCGAGCCCAAACCCACCATTTGGGGTGTGAGCCGCCTCCGGGGTGGCCCACGCTCACTGGAAAAAGCAATCCCGAGGCCGGATTTGATCCTGGAGCTGAGATATTAAAGCTCGCCGAAAGTGAAAAAAACGACCACCCCGGACCTGTCGTTTTGGCCGAGATCCCGACCCCGAGCGAGCGAGCCCAAACCCACCATTTGGGGTGTGAGCCGCCTCCGGGGTGGCCCACGCTCACTGGAAAAAGCAATCCCGAGGCCGGCTTTGATCCTGGAGCTGAGATATTAAAGCTCGCCGAAAGTGAAAAAAACGACCACCCCGGACCTGTCGTTTTGGCCGAGATCCCGACCCCGAGCGAGCGAGCCCAAACCCACGAATTAGGGTGTGAGCTGCCTCCGGGGTGGCCCACGCTCACTGGAAAAAGCAATCCCGAGGCCGGATTTGATCCTGGAGCTGAGATATTAAAGCTCGCCGAAAGTGAAAAAAACGACCACCCCGGACCTGTCGTTTTGGCCGAGATCCCGACCCCGAGCGAGCGAGCCCAAACCCACCATTTGGGGTGTGAGCCGCCTCCGGGGTGGCCCACGCTCACTGGAAAAAGCAATCCCGAGGCCGGATTTGATCCTGGAGCTGAGATATTAAAGCTCGCCGAAAGTGAAAAAAACGACCACCCCGGACCTGTCGTTTTGGCCGAGATCCCGACCCCGAGCGAGCGAGCCCAAACCCACCATTTGGGGTGTGAGCCGCCTCCGGGGTGGCCCACGCTCACTGGAAAAGGCAATCCCGAGGCCGGATTTGATCCTGGAGCTGAGATATTAAAGCTCGCCGAAAGTGAAAAAAACGACCACCCCGGACCTGTCGTTTTGGCCGAGATCCCGACCCCGAGCGAGCGAGCCCAAACCCACCATTTGGGGTGTGAGCCGCCTCCGGGGTGGCCCACGCTCACTGGAAAAAGCAATCCCGAGGCCGGCTTTGATCCTGGAGCTGAGATATTAAAGCTCGCCGAAAGTGAAAAAAACGACCACCCCGGACCTGTCGTTTTGGCCGAGATCCCGACCCCGAGCGAGCGAGCCCAAACCCACCATTTGGGGTGTGAGCCGCCTCCGGGGTGGCCCACGCTCACTGGAAAAAGCAATCCCGAGGCCGGCTTTGATCCTGGAGCTGAGATATTAAAGCTCGCCGAAAGTGAAAAAAACGACCACCCCGGACCTGTCGTTTTGGCCGAGATCCCGACCCCGAGCGAGCGAGCCCAAACCCACCATTTGGGGTGTGAGCCGCCTCCGGGGTGGCCCACGCTCACTGGAAAAAGCAATCCCGAGGCCGGCTTTGATCCTGGAGCTGAGATATTAAAGCTCGCCGAAAGTGAAAAAAACGACCACCCCGGACCTGTCGTTTTGGCCGAGATCCCGACCCCGAGCGAGCGAGCCCAAACCCACCATTTGGGGTGTGAGCCGCCTCCGGGGTGGCCCACGCTCACTGGAAAAAGCAATCCCGAGGCCGGATTTGATCCTGGAGCTGAGATATTAAAGCTCGCCGAAAGTGAAAAAAACGACCACCCCGGACCTGTCGTTTTGGCCGAGATCCCGACCCCAAGCGAGCGAGCCCAAACCCACCATTTGGGGTGTGAGCCGCCTCCGGGGTGGCCCACGCTCACTGGAAAAGGCAATCCCGAGGCCGGATTTGATCCTGGAGCTGAGATATTAAAGCTCGCCGAAAGTGAAAAAAACGACCACCCCGGACCTGTCGTTTTGGCCGAGATCCCGACCCCGAGCGAACGAGCCAAAACCCACGAATTAGGGTGTGAGCTGCCTCCGGGGTGGCCCACGCTCACTGGAAAAAGCAAACCCGAGGCCGGATTTGATCCTGGAGCTGAGATATTAAAGCTCGCCGAAAGTGAAAAAAACGACCACCCCGGACCTGTCGTTTTGGCCGAGATCCCGACCCCGAGCGAGCGAGCCCAAACCCACCATTTGGGGTGTGAGCCGCCTCCGGGGTGGCCCACGCTCACTGGAAAAAGCAATCCCGAGGCCGGATTTGATCCTGGAGCTGAGATATTAAAGCTCGCCGAAAGTGAAAAAAACAACCACCCCGGACCTGTCGTTTTGGCCGAGATCCCGACCCCGAGCGAGCGAGCCAAAACCCACGAATTAGGGTGTGAGCTGCCTCCGGGGTGGCCCACGCTCACTGGAAAAAGCAATCCCGAGGCCGGATTTGATCCTGGAGCTGAGATATTAAAGCTCGCCGAAAGTGAAAAAAACGACCACCCCGGACCTGTCGTTTTGGCCGAGATCCCGACCCCGAGCGAGCGAGCCAAAACCCACGAATTAGGGTGTGAGCTGCCTCCGGGGTGGCCCACGCTCACTGGAAAAAGCAATCCCGAGGCCGGATTTGATCCTGGAGCTGAGATATTAAAGCTCGCCGAAAGTGAAAAAAACGACCACCCCGGACCTGTCGTTTTGGCCGAGATCCCGACCCCGAGCGAGCGAGCCCAAACCCACCATTTGGGGTGTGAGCCGCCTCCGGGGTGGCCCACGCTCACTGGAAAAAGCAATCCCGAGGCCGGATTTGATCCTGGAGCTGAGATATTAAAGCTCGCCGAAAGTGAAAAAAACGACCACCCCGGACCTGTCGTTTTGGCCGAGATCCCGACCCCGAGCAAGCGAGCACAAACCCACCATTTGGGGTGTGAGCCGCCTCCGGGGTGGCCCACGCTCACTGGAAAAAGCAATCCCGAGGCCGGATTTGATCCTGGAGCTGAGATATTAAAGCTCGCCGAAAGTGAAAAAAACGACCACCCCGGACCTGTCGTTTTGGCCGAGATCCCGACCCCGAGCGAGCGAGCCCAAACCCACCATTTGGGGTGTGAGCCGCCTCCGGGATGGCCCACGCTCACTGGAAAAAGCAATCCCGAGGCCGGATTTGATCCTGGAGCTGAGATATTAAAGCTCGCCGAAAGTGAAAAAAACGACCACCCCGGACCTGTCGTTTTGGCCGAGATCCCGACCCCGAGCGAGCGAGCACAAACCCACCATTTGGGGTGTGAGCCGCCTCCGGGGTGGCCCACGCTCACTGGAAAAAGCAATCCCGAGGCCGGATTTGATCCTGGAGCTGAGATATTAAAGCTCGCCGAAAGTGAAAAAAACGACCACCCCGGACCTGTCGTTTTGGCCGAGATCTCGACCCCGAGCGAGCGAGCCCAAACCCACGAATTAGGGTGTGAGCCGCCTCCGGGGTGGCCCACGCTCACTGGAAAAAGCAATCCCGAGGCCGGATTTGATCCTGGAGCTGAGATATTAAAGCTCGCCGAACGTGAAAAAAACGACCACCCCGGACCTGTCGTTTTGGCCGAGATCCCGACCCCGAGCGAGCGAGCACAAACCCACCATTTGGGGTGTGAGCCGCCTCCGGGGTGGCCCACGCTCACTGGAAAAAGCAATCCCGAGGCCGGATTTGATCCTGGAGCTGAGATATTAAAGCTCGCCGAAAGTGAAAAAAACGACCACCCCGGACCTGTCGTTTTGGCCGAGATCCCGACCCCGAGCGAGCGAGCCAAAACCCACGAATTAGGGTGTGAGCTGCCTCCGGGGTGGCCCACGCTCACTGGAAAAAGCAATCCCGAGGCCGGATTTGATCCTGGAGCTGAGATATTAAAGCTCGCCGAAAGTGAAAAAAACGACCACCCCGGACCTGTCGTTTTGGCCGAGATCCCGACCCCGAGTGAACGAGCCAAAACCCACGAATTAGGGTGTGAGCTGCCTCCGGGGTGGCCCACGCTCACTGGAAAAAGCAAACCCGAGGCCGGATTTGATCCTGGAGCTGAGATATTAAAGCTCGCCGAAAGTGAAAAAAACGACCACCCCGGACCTGTCGTTTTGGCCGAGATCCCGACCCCGAGCGAGCGAGCCCAAACCCACCATTTGGGGTGTGAGCCGCCTCCGGGGTGGCCCACGCTCACTGGAAAAAGCAATCCCGAGGCCGGATTTGATCCTGGAGCTGAGATATTAAAGCTCGCCGAAAGTGAAAAAAACGACCACCCCGGACCTGTCGTTTTGGCCGAGATCCCGACCCCGAGCGAGCGAGCCAAAACCCACGAATTAGGGTGTGAGCTACCTCCGGGGTGGCCCACGCTCACTGGAAAAAGCAATCCCGAGGCCGGATTTGATCCTGGAGCTGAGATATTAAAGCTCGCCGAAAGTGAAAAAAACGACCACCCCGGACCTGTCGTTTTGGCCGAGATCCCGACCCCGAGCGAGCGAGCCAAAACCCACGAATTAGGGTGTGAGCTGCCTCCGGGGTGGCCCACGCTCACTGGAAAAAGCAATCCCGAGGCCGGATTTGATCCTGGAGCTGAGATATTAAAGCTCGCCGAAAGTGAAAAAAACGACCACCCCGGACCTGTCGTTTTGGCCGAGATCCCGACCCCGAGCGAGCGAGCCCAAACCCACCATTTGGGGTGTGAGCCGCCTCCGGGGTGGCCCACGCTCACTGGAAAAAGCAATCCCGAGGCCGGATTTGATCCTGGAGCTGAGATATTAAAGCTCGCCGAAAGTGAAAAAAACGACCACCCCGGACCTGTCGTTTTGGCCGAGATCCCGACCCCGAGCAAGCGAGCACAAACCCACCATTTGGGGTGTGAGCCGCCTCCGGGGTGGCCCACGCTCACTGGAAAAAGCAATCCCGAGGCCGGATTTGATCCTGGAGCTGAGATATTAAAGCTCGCCGAAAGTGAAAAAAACGACCACCCCGGACCTGTCGTTTTGGCCGAGATCCCGACCCCGAGCGAGCGAGCCCAAACCCACCATTTGGGGTGTGAGCCGCCTCCGGGATGGCCCACGCTCACTGGAAAAAGCAATCCCGAGGCCGGATTTGATCCTGGAGCTGAGATATTAAAGCTCGCCGAAAGTGAAAAAAACGACCACCCCGGACCTGTCGTTTTGGCCGAGATCCCGACCCCGAGCGAGCAAGCACAAACCCACCATTTGGGGTGTGAGCCGCCTCCGGGGTGGCCCACGCTCACTGGAAAAAGCAATCCCGAGGCCGGATTTGATCCTGGAGCTGAGATATTAAAGCTCGCCGAAAGTGAAAAAAACGACCACCCCGGACCTGTCGTTTTGGCCGAGATCCCGACCCCGAGCGAGCGAGCACAAACCCACCATTTGGGGTGTGAGCCGCCTCCGGGGTGGCCCACGCTCACTGGAAAAAGCAATCCCGAGGCCGGATTTGATCCTGGAGCTGAGATATTAAAGCTCGCCGAAAGTGAAAAAAACGACCACCCCGGACCTGTCGTTTTGGCCGAGATCCCGACCCCGAGCGAGCGAGCCAAAACCCACGAATTAGGGTGTGAGCTGCCTCCGGGGTGGCCCACGCTCACTGGAAAAAGCAATCCCGAGGCCGGATTTGATCCTGGAGCTGAGATATTAAAGCTCGCCGAAAGTGAAAAAAACGACCACCCCGGACCTGTCGTTTTGGCCGAGATCCCGACCCCGAGCGAACGAGCCAAAACCCACGAATTAGGGTGTGAGCTGCCTCCGGGGTGGCCCACGCTCACTGGAAAAAGCAAACCCGAGGCCGGATTTGATCCTGGAGCTGAGATATTAAAGCTCGCCGAAAGTGAAAAAAACGACCACCCCGGACCTGTCGTTTTGGCCGAGATCCCGACCCCGAGCGAGCGAGCCCAAACCCACCATTTGGGGTGTGAGCCGCCTCCGGGGTGGCCCACGCTCACTGGAAAAAGCAATCCCGAGGCCGGATTTGATCCTGGAGCTGAGATATTAAAGCTCGCCGAAAGTGAAAAAAACGACCACCCCGGACCTGTCGTTTTGGCCGAGATCCCGACCCCGAGCGAGCGAGCCCAAACCCACCATTTGGGGTGTGAGCCGCCTCCGGGGTGGCCCACGCTCACTGGAAAAAGCAATCCCGAGGCCGGATTTGATCCTGGAGCTGAGATATTAAAGCTCGCCGAAAGTGAAAAAAACGACCACCCCGGACCTGTCGTTTTGGCCGAGATCCCGACCCCGAGCGAGCGAGCACAAACCCACCATTTGGGGTGTGAGCCGCCTCCGGGGTGGCCCACGCTCACTGGAAAAAGCAATCCCGAGGCCGGATTTGATCCTGGAGCTGAGATATTAAAGCTCGCCGAAAGTGAAAAAAACGACCACCCCGGACCTGTCGTTTTGGCCGAGATCCCGACCCCGAGCGAGCGAGCCAAAACCCACGAATTAGGGTGTGAGCTGCCTCCGGGGTGGCCCACGCTCACTGGAAAAAGCAATCCCGAGGCCGGATTTGATCCTGGAGCTGAGATATTAAAGCTCGCCGAAAGTGAAAAAAACGACCACCCCGGACCTGTCGTTTTGGCCGAGATCCCGACCCCGAGCGAACGAGCCAAAACCCACGAATTATGGTGTGAGCTGCCTCCGGGGTGGCCCACGCTCACTGGAAAAAGCAAACCCGAGGCCGGATTTGATCCTGGAGCTGAGATATTAAAGCTCGCCGAAAGTGAAAAAAACGACCACCCCGGACCTGTCGTTTTGGCCGAGATCCCGACCCCGAGCGAGCGAGCCCAAACCCACCATTTGGGGTGTGAGCCGCCTCCGGGGTGGCCCACGCTCACTGGAAAAAGCAATCCCGAGGCCGGATTTGATCCTGGAGCTGAGATATTAAAGCTCGCCGAAAGTGAAAAAAACGACCACCCCGGACCTGTCGTTTTGGCCGAGATCCCGACCCCGAGCGAGCGAGCCAAAACCCACGAATTAGGGTGTGAGCTGCCTCCGGGGTGGCCCACGCTCACTGGAAAAAGCAATCCCGAGGCCGGATTTGATCCTGGAGCTGAGATATTAAAGCTCGCCGAACGTGAAAAAAACGACCACCCCGGACCTGTCGTTTTGGCCGAGATCCCGACCCCGAGCGAGCGAGCACAAACCCACCATTTGGGGTGTGAGCCGCCTCCGGGGTGGCCCACGCTCACTGGAAAAAGCAATCCCGAGGCCGGATTTGATCCTGGAGCTGAGATATTAAAGCTCGCCGAAAGTGAAAAAAACGACCACCCCGGACCTGTCGTTTTGGCCGAGATCCCGACCCCGAGCGAGCGAGCCAAAACCCACGAATTAGGGTGTGAGCTGCCTCCGGGGTGGCCCACGCTCACTGGAAAAAGCAATCCCGAGGCCGGATTTGATCCTGGAGCTGAGATATTAAAGCTCGCCGAAAGTGAAAAAAACGACCACCCCGGACCTGTCGTTTTGGCCGAGATCCCGACCCCGAGCGAACGAGCCAAAACCCACGAATTAGGGTGTGAGCTGCCTCCGGGGTGGCCCACGCTCACTGGAAAAAGCAAACCCGAGGCCGGATTTGATCCTGGAGCTGAGATATTAAAGCTCGCCGAAAGTGAAAAAAACGACCACCCCGGACCTGTCGTTTTGGCCGAGATCCCGACCCCGAGCGAGCGAGCCCAAACCCACCATTTGGGGTGTGAGCCGCCTCCGGGGTGGCCCACGCTCACTGGAAAAAGCAATCCCGAGGCCGGATTTGATCCTGGAGCTGAGATATTAAAGCTCGCCGAAAGTGAAAAAAACGACCACCCCGGACCTGTCGTTTTGGCCGAGATCCCGACCCCGAGCGAGCGAGCCCAAACCCACCATTTGGGGTGTGAGCCGCCTCCGGGGTGGCCCACGCTCACTGGAAAAAGCAATCCCGAGGCCGGATTTGATCCTGGAGCTGAGATATTAAAGCTCGCCGAAAGTGAAAAAAACGACCACCCCGGACCTGTCGTTTTGGCCGAGATCCCGACCCCGAGCGAGCGAGCCAAAACCCACGAATTAGGGTGTGAGCTGCCTCCGGGGTGGCCCACGCTCACTGGAAAAAGCAATCCCGAGGCCGGATTTGATCCTGGAGCTGAGATATTAAAGCTCGCCGAAAGTGAAAAAAACGACCACCCCGGACCTGTCGTTTTGGCCGAGATCCCGACCCCGAGCGAGCGAGCCAAAACCCACGAATTAGGGTGTGAGCTGCCTCCGGGGTGGCCCACGCTCACTGGAAAAAGCAATCCCGAGGCCGGATTTGATCCTGGAGCTGAGATATTAAAGCTCGCCGAAAGTGAAAAAAACGACCACCCCGGACCTGTCGTTTTGGCCGAGATCCCGACCCCGAGCGAGCGAGCCCAAACCCACCATTTGGGGTGTGAGCCGCCTCCGGGGTGGCCCACGCTCACTGGAAAAAGCAATCCCGAGGCCGGATTTGATCCTGGAGCTGAGATATTAAAGCTCGCCGAAAGTGAAAAAAACGACCACCCCGGACCTGTCGTTTTGGCCGAGATCCCGACCCCGAGCAAGCGAGCACAAACCCACCATTTGGGGTGTGAGCCGCCTCCGGGGTGGCCCACGCTCACTGGAAAAAGCAATCCCGAGGCCGGATTTGATCCTGGAGCTGAGATATTAAAGCTCGCCGAAAGTGAAAAAAACGACCACCCCGGACCTGTCGTTTTGGCCGAGATCCCGACCCCGAGCGAGCGAGCCCAAACCCACCATTTGGGGTGTGAGCCGCCTCCGGGATGGCCCACGCTCACTGGAAAAAGCAATCCCGAGGCCGGATTTGATCCTGGAGCTGAGATATTAAAGCTCGCCGAAAGTGAAAAAAACGACCACCCCGGACCTGTCGTTTTGGCCGAGATCCCGACCCCGAGCGAGCGAGCACAAACCCACCATTTGGGGTGTGAGCCGCCTCCGGGGTGGCCCACGCTCACTGGAAAAAGCAAACCCGAGGCCGGATTTGATCCTGGAGCTGAGATATTAAAGCTCGCCGAAAGTGAAAAAAACGACCACCCCGGACCTGTCGTTTTGGCCGAGATCCCGACCCCGAGCGAGCGAGCCCAAACCCACCATTTGGGGTGTGAGCCGCCTCCGGGGTGGCCCACGCTCACTGGAAAAAGCAATCCCGAGGCCGGATTTGATCCTGGAGCTGAGATATTAAAGCTCGCCGAAAGTGAAAAAAACGACCACCCCGGACCTGTCGTTTTGGCCGAGATCCCGACCCCGAGCGAGCGAGCCAAAACCCACGAATTAGGGTGTGAGCTACCTCCGGGGTGGCCCACGCTCACTGGAAAAAGCAATCCCGAGGCCGGATTTGATCCTGGAGCTGAGATATTAAAGCTCGCCGAAAGTGAAAAAAACGACCACCCCGGACCTGTCGTTTTGGCCGAGATCCCGACCCCGAGCGAGCGAGCCAAAACCCACGAATTAGGGTGTGAGCTGCCTCCGGGGTGGCCCACGCTCACTGGAAAAAGCAATCCCGAGGCCGGATTTGATCCTGGAGCTGAGATATTAAAGCTCGCCGAAAGTGAAAAAAACGACCACCCCGGACCTGTCGTTTTGGCCGAGATCCCGACCCCGAGCGAGCGAGCCCAAACCCACCATTTGGGGTGTGAGCCGCCTCCGGGGTGGCCCACGCTCACTGGAAAAAGCAATCCCGAGGCCGGATTTGATCCTGGAGCTGAGATATTAAAGCTCGCCGAAAGTGAAAAAAACGACCACCCCGGACCTGTCGTTTTGGCCGAGATCCCGACCCCGAGCAAGCGAGCACAAACCCACCATTTGGGGTGTGAGCCGCCTCCGGGGTGGCCCACGCTCACTGGAAAAAGCAATCCCGAGGCCGGATTTGATCCTGGAGCTGAGATATTAAAGCTCGCCGAAAGTGAAAAAAACGACCACCCCGGACCTGTCGTTTTGGCCGAGATCCCGACCCCGAGCGAGCGAGCCCAAACCCACCATTTGGGGTGTGAGCCGCCTCCGGGATGGCCCACGCTCACTGGAAAAAGCAATCCCGAGGCCGGATTTGATCCTGGAGCTGAGATATTAAAGCTCGCCGAAAGTGAAAAAAACGACCACCCCGGACCTGTCGTTTTGGCCGAGATCCCGACCCCGAGCGAGCAAGCACAAACCCACCATTTGGGGTGTGAGCCGCCTCCGGGGTGGCCCACGCTCACTGGAAAAAGCAATCCCGAGGCCGGATTTGATCCTGGAGCTGAGATATTAAAGCTCGCCGAAAGTGAAAAAAACGACCACCCCGGACCTGTCGTTTTGGCCGAGATCCCGACCCCGAGCGAGCGAGCACAAACCCACCATTTGGGGTGTGAGCCGCCTCCGGGGTGGCCCACGCTCACTGGAAAAAGCAATCCCGAGGCCGGATTTGATCCTGGAGCTGAGATATTAAAGCTCGCCGAAAGTGAAAAAAACGACCACCCCGGACCTGTCGTTTTGGCCGAGATCCCGACCCCGAGCGAGCGAGCCAAAACCCACGAATTAGGGTGTGAGCTGCCTCCGGGGTGGCCCACGCTCACTGGAAAAAGCAATCCCGAGGCCGGATTTGATCCTGGAGCTGAGATATTAAAGCTCGCCGAAAGTGAAAAAAACGACCACCCCGGACCTGTCGTTTTGGCCGAGATCCCGACCCCGAGCGAACGAGCCAAAACCCACGAATTAGGGTGTGAGCTGCCTCCGGGGTGGCCCACGCTCACTGGAAAAAGCAAACCCGAGGCCGGATTTGATCCTGGAGCTGAGATATTAAAGCTCGCCGAAAGTGAAAAAAACGACCACCCCGGACCTGTCGTTTTGGCCGAGATCCCGACCCCGAGCGAGCGAGCCCAAACCCACCATTTGGGGTGTGAGCCGCCTCCGGGGTGGCCCACGCTCACTGGAAAAAGCAATCCCGAGGCCGGATTTGATCCTGGAGCTGAGATATTAAAGCTCGCCGAAAGTGAAAAAAACGACCACCCCGGACCTGTCGTTTTGGCCGAGATCCCGACCCCGAGCGAGCGAGCCCAAACCCACCATTTGGGGTGTGAGCCGCCTCCGGGGTGGCCCACGCTCACTGGAAAAAGCAATCCCGAGGCCGGATTTGATCCTGGAGCTGAGATATTAAAGCTCGCCGAAAGTGAAAAAAACGACCACCCCGGACCTGTCGTTTTGGCCGAGATCCCGACCCCGAGCGAGCGAGCACAAACCCACCATTTGGGGTGTGAGCCGCCTCCGGGGTGGCCCACGCTCACTGGAAAAAGCAATCCCGAGGCCGGATTTGATCCTGGAGCTGAGATATTAAAGCTCGCCGAAAGTGAAAAAAACGACCACCCCGGACCTGTCGTTTTGGCCGAGATCCCGACCCCGAGCGAGCGAGCCAAAACCCACGAATTAGGGTGTGAGCTGCCTCCGGGGTGGCCCACGCTCACTGGAAAAAGCAATCCCGAGGCCGGATTTGATCCTGGAGCTGAGATATTAAAGCTCGCCGAAAGTGAAAAAAACGACCACCCCGGACCTGTCGTTTTGGCCGAGATCCCGACCCCGAGCGAACGAGCCAAAACCCACGAATTATGGTGTGAGCTGCCTCCGGGGTGGCCCACGCTCACTGGAAAAAGCAAACCCGAGGCCGGATTTGATCCTGGAGCTGAGATATTAAAGCTCGCCGAAAGTGAAAAAAACGACCACCCCGGACCTGTCGTTTTGGCCGAGATCCCGACCCCGAGCGAGCGAGCCCAAACCCACCATTTGGGGTGTGAGCCGCCTCCGGGGTGGCCCACGCTCACTGGAAAAAGCAATCCCGAGGCCGGATTTGATCCTGGAGCTGAGATATTAAAGCTCGCCGAAAGTGAAAAAAACGACCACCCCGGACCTGTCGTTTTGGCCGAGATCCCGACCCCGAGCGAGCGAGCCAAAACCCACGAATTAGGGTGTGAGCTGCCTCCGGGGTGGCCCACGCTCACTGGAAAAAGCAATCCCGAGGCCGGATTTGATCCTGGAGCTGAGATATTAAAGCTCGCCGAAAGTGAAAAAAACGACCACCCCGGACCTGTCGTTTTGGCCGAGATCCCGACCCCGAGCGAGCGAGCCCAAACCCACGAATTAGGGTGTGAGCTGCCTCCGGGGTGGCCCACGCTCACTGAAAAAAGCAATCCCGAGGCCGGATTTGATCCTGGAGCTGAGATATTAAAGCTCGCCGAAAGTGAAAAAAACGACCACCCTGGACCTGTCGTTTTGGCCAAGATCCCGACCCCGAGCGAGCGAGCCCAAACCCACCATTTGGGGTGTGAGCCGCCTCCGGGGTGGCCCACGCTCACTGGAAAAAGCAATCCCGAGGCCGGATTTGATCCTGGAGCTGAGATATTAAAGCTCGCCGAAAGTGAAAAAAACGACCACCCCGGACCTGTCGTTTTGGCCGAGATCCCGACCCCGAGCGAGCGAGCCAAAACCCACGAATTAGGGTGTGAGCTGCCTCCGGGGTGGCCCACGCTCACTGGAAAAAGCAATCCCGAGGCCGGATTTGATCCTGGAGCTGAGATATTAAAGCTCGCCGAAAGTGAAAAAAACGACCACCCCGGACCTGTCGTTTTGGCCGAGATCCCGACCCCGAGCGAGCGAGCCAAAACCCACGAATTAGGGTGTGAGCTGCCTCCGGGGTGGCCCACGCTCACTGGAAAAAGCAATCCCGAGGCCGGATTTGATCCTGGAGCTGAGATATTAAAGCTCGCCGAAAGTGAAAAAAACGACCACCCCGGACCTGTCGTTTTGGCCGAGATCCCGACCCCGAGCGAACGAGCCAAAACCCACGAATTATGGTGTGAGCTGCCTCCGGGGTGGCCCACGCTCACTGGAAAAAGCAAACCCGAGGCCGGATTTGATCCTGGAGCTGAGATATTAAAGCTCGCCGAAAGTGAAAAAAACGACCACCCCGGACCTGTCGTTTTGGCCGAGATCCCGACCCCGAGCGAGCGAGCCCAAACCCACCATTTGGGGTGTGAGCCGCCTCCGGGGTGGCCCACGCTCACTGGAAAAAGCAATCCCGAGGCCGGATTTGATCCTGGAGCTGAGATATTAAAGCTCGCCGAAAGTGAAAAAAACGACCACCCCGGACCTGTCGTTTTGGCCGAGATCCCGACCCCGAGCGAGCGAGCCAAAACCCACGAATTAGGGTGTGAGCTGCCTCCGGGGTGGCCCACGCTCACTGGAAAAAGCAATCCCGAGGCCGGATTTGATCCTGGAGCTGAGATATTAAAGCTCGCCGAAAGTGAAAAAAACGACCACCCCGGACCTGTCGTTTTGGCCGAGATCCCGACCCCGAGCGAGCGAGCCAAAACCCACGAATTAGGGTGTGAGCTGCCTCCGGGGTGGCCCACGCTCACTGGAAAAAGCAATCCCGAGGCCGGATTTGATCCTGGAGCTGAGATATTAAAGCTTGCCGAAAGTGAAAAAAACGACCACCCCGGACCTGTCGTTTTGGCCGAGATCCCGACCCCGAGCGAACGAGCCAAAACCCACGAATTAGGGTGTGAGCTGCCTCCGGGGTGGCCCACGCTCACTGGAAAAAGCAAACCCGAGGCCGGATTTGATCCTGGAGCTGAGATATTAAAGCTCGCCGAAAGTGAAAAAAACGACCACCCCGGACCTGTCGTTTTGGCCGAGATCCCGACCCCGAGCGAGCGAGCCCAAACCCACCATTTGGGGTGTGAGCCGCCTCCGGGGTGGCCCACGCTCACTGGAAAAAGCAATCCCGAGGCCGGATTTGATCCTGGAGCTGAGATATTAAAGCTCGCCGAAAGTGAAAAAAACGACCACCCCGGACCTGTCGTTTTGGCCGAGATCCCGACCCCGAGCGAGCGAGCCAAAACCCACGAATTAGGGTGTGAGCTGCCTCCGGGGTGGCCCACGCTCACTGGAAAAAGCAATCCCGAGGCCGGATTTGATCCTGGAGCTGAGATATTAAAGCTCGCCGAAAGTGAAAAAAACGACCACCCCGGACCTGTCGTTTTGGCCGAGATCCCGACCCCGAGCGAGCGAGCCCAAACCCACGAATTAGGGTGTGAGCTGCCTCCGGGGTGGCCCACGCTCACTGGAAAAAGCAATCCCGAGGCCGGATTTGATCCTGGAGCTGAGATATTAAAGCTCGCCGAAAGTGAAAAAAACGACCACCCCGGACCTGTCGTTTTGGCCGAGATCCCGACCCCGAGCGAGCGAGCCCAAACCCACCATTTGGGGTGTGAGCCGCCTCCGGGGTGGCCCACGCTCACTGGAAAAAGCAATCCCGAGGCCGGATTTGATCCTGGAGCTGAGATATTAAAGCTCGCCGAAAGTGAAAAAAACGACCACCCCGGACCTGTCGTTTTGGCCGAGATCCCGACCCCGAGCAAGCGAGCACAAACCCACCATTTGGGGTGTGAGCCGCCTCCGGGGTGGCCCACGCTCACTGGAAAAAGCAATCCCGAGGCCGGATTTGATCCTGGAGCTGAGATATTAAAGCTCGCCGAAAGTGAAAAAAACGACCACCCCGGACCTGTCGTTTTGGCCGAGATCCCGACCCCGAGCGAGCGAGCCCAAACCCACCATTTGGGGTGTGAGCCGCCTCCGGGGTGGCCCACGCTCACTGGAAAAAGCAATCCCGAGGCCGGATTTGATCCTGGAGCTGAGATATTAAAGCTCGCCGAAAGTGAAAAAAACGACCACCCCGGACCTGTCGTTTTGGCCGAGATCCCGACCCCGAGCGAGCGAGCACAAACCCACCATTTGGGGTGTGAGCCGCCTCCGGGGTGGCCCACGCTCACTGGAAAAAGCAATCCCGAGGCCGGATTTGATCCTGGAGCTGAGATATTAAAGCTCGCCGAAAGTGAAAAAAACGACCACCCCGGACCTGTCGTTTTGGCCGAGATCCCGACCCCGAGCGAGCGAGCCCAAACCCACGAATTAGGGTGTGAGCTGCCTCCGGGGTGGCCCACGCTCACTGAAAAAAGCAATCCCGAGGCCGGATTTGATCCTGGAGCTGAGATATTAAAGCTCGCCGAAAGTGAAAAAAACGACCACCCCGGACCTGTCGTTTTGGCCGAGATCTCGACCCCGAGCGAGCGAGCCCAAACCCACGAATTAGGGTGTGAGCCGCCTCCGGGGTGGCCCACGCTCACTGGAAAAAGCAATCCCGAGGCCGGATTTGATCCTGGAGCTGAGATATTAAAGCTCGCCGAAAGTGAAAAAAACAACCACCCCGGACCTGTCGTTTTGGCCGAGATCCCGACCCCGAGCGAGCGAGCCCAAACCCACCATTTGGGGTGTGAGCCGCCCCCGGGGTGGCCCACGCTCACTGGAAAAAGCAATCCCGAGGCCGGATTTGATCCTGGAGCTGAGATATTAAAGCTCGCCGAAAGTGAAAAAAACGACCACCCCGGACCTGTCGTTTTGGCCGAGATCCCGACCCCGAGCGAGCGAGCCCAAACCCACGAATTAGGGTGTGAGCTGCCTCCGGGGTGGCCCACGCTCACTGGAAAAAGCAATCCGAGGCCGGATTTGATCCTGGAGCTGAGATATTAAAGCTCGCCGAAAGTGAAAAAAACGACCACCCCGGACCTGTCGTTTTGGCCGAGATCCCGACCCCGAGCGAGCGAGCCCAAACCCACGAATTAGGGTGTGAGCCGCCTCCGGGGTGGCCCACGCTCACTGGAAAAAGCAATCCCGAGGCCGGATTTGATCCTGGAGCTGAGATATTAAAGCTCGCCGAAAGTGAAAAAAACGACCACCCCGGACCTGTCGTTTTGGCCGAGATCCCGACCCCGAGCGAGCGAGCCCAAACCCACGAATTAGGGTGTGAGCTGCCTCCGGGGTGGCCCACGCTCACTGGAAAAAGCAATCCCGAGGCCGGATTTGATCCTGGAGCTGAGATATTAAAGCTCGCCGAAAGTGAAAAAAACGACCACCCCGGACCTGTCGTTTTGGCCGAGATCTCGACCCCGAGCGAGCGAGCCCAAACCCACGAATTAGGGTGTGAGCCGCTTCCGGGGTGGCCCACGCTCACTGGAAAAAGCAATCCCGAGGCCGGATTTGATCCTGGAGCTGAGATATTAAAGCTCGCCGAAAGTGAAAAAAACAACCACCCCGGACCTGTCGTTTTGGCCGAGATCCCGACCCCGAGCGAGCGAGCACAAACCCACCATTTGGGGTGTGAGCCGCCTCCGGGGTGGCCCACGCTCACTGGAAAAAGCAATCCCGAGGCCGGATTTGATCCTGGAGCTGAGATATTAATGCTCGCCGAAAGTGAAAAAAACGACCACCCCGGACCTGTCGTTTTGGCCGAGATCCCGACCCCGAGCGACCGAGCCCAAACCCACCATTTGGGGTGTGAGCCGCCTCCGGGGTGGCCCACGCTCACTGGAAAAAGCAATCCCGAGGCCGGATTCGATCCTGGAGCTGAGATATTAAAGCTCGCCGAAAGTGAAAAAAACGACCACCCCGGACCTGTCGTTTTGGCCGAGATCCCGACCCCGAGCGAGCGAGCCCAAACCCACGAATTAGGGTGTGAGCTGCCTCCGGGGTGGCCCACGCTCACTGGAAAAAGCAATCCCGAGGCCGGATTTGATCCTGGAGCTGAGATATTAAAGCTCGCCGAAAGTGAAAAAAACGACCACCCCGGACCTGTCGTTTTGGCCGAGATCCCGACCCCGAGCGAGCGAGCCCAAACCCACCATTTGGGGTGTGAGCCGCCTCCGGGGTGGCCCACGCTCACTGGAAAAAGCAATCCCGAGGCCGGATTTGATCCTGGAGCTGAGATATTAAAGCTCGCCGAAAGTGAAAAAAACGACCACCCCGGACCTGTCGTTTTGGCCGAGATCCCGACCCCGAGCGAGCGAGCCAAAGCCCACGAATTAGGGTGTGAGCTGCCTCCGGGGTGGCCCACGCTCACTGGAAAAAGCAATCCCGAGGCCGGATTTGATCCTGGAGCTGAGATATTAAAGCTCGCCGAAAGTGAAAAAAACGACCACCCCGGACCTGTCGTTTTGGCCGAGATCCCGACCCCGAGCGAACGAGCCAAAACCCACGAATTAGGGTGTGAGCTGCCTCCGGGGTGGCCCACGCTCACTGGAAAAAGCAATCCCGAGGCCGGATTTGATCCTGGAGCTGAGATATTAAAGCTCGCCGAAAGTGAAAAAAACGACCACCCCGGACCTGTCGTTTTGGCCGAGATCCCGACCCCGAGCGAGCGAGCCCAAACCCACCATTTGGGGTGTGAGCCGCCTCCGGGGTGGCCCATGCTCACTGGAAAAAGCAATCCCGAGGCCGGATTTGATCTTGGAGCTGAGATATTAAAGCTCGCCGAAAGTGAAAAAAACGACCACCCCGGACCTGTCGTTTTGGCCGAGATCCCGACCCCGAGCGAGCGAGCCAAAGCCCACGAATTAGGGTGTGAGCTGCCTCCGGGGTGGCCCACGCTCACTGGAAAAAGCAATCCCGAGGCCGGATTTGATCCTGGAGCTGAGATATTAAAGCTCGCCGAAAGTGAAAAAAACGACCACCCCGGACCTGTCGTTTTGGCCGAGATCCCGACCCCGAGCGAACGAGCCAAAACCCACGAATTAGGGTGTGAGCTGCCTCCGGGGTGGCCCACGCTCACTGGAAAAAGCAATCCCGAGGCCGGATTTGATCCTGGAGCTGAGATATTAAAGCTCGCCGAAAGTGAAAAAAACGACCACCCCGGACCTGTCGTTTTGGCCGAGATCCCGACCCCGAGCGAGCGAGCCCAAACCCACCATTTGGGGTGTGAGCCGCCTCCGGGGTGGCCCACGCTCACTGGAAAAAGCAATCCCGAGGCCGGATTTGATCCTGGAGCTGAGATATTAAAGCTCGCCGAAAGTGAAAAAAACGACCACCCCGGACCTGTCGTTTTGGCCGAGCTCCCGACCCCGAGCGAGCGAGCCCAAACCCACCATTTGGGGTGTGAGCCGCCTACGGGGTGGCCCACGCTCACTGGAAAAAGCAATCCCGAGGCCGGATTTGATCCTGGAGCTGAGATATTAAAGCTCGCCGAAAGTGAAAAAAACGACCACCCCGGACCTGTCGTTTTGGCCGAGATCCCGACCCCGAGCGAGCGAGCCAAAGCCCACGAATTAGGGTGTGAGCTGCCTCCGGGGTGGCCCACGCTCACTGGAAAAAGCAATCCCGAGGCCGGATTTGATCCTGGAGCTGAGATATTAAAGCTCGCCGAAAGTGAAAAAAACGACCACCCCGGACCTGTCGTTTTGGCCGAGATCCCGACCCCGAGCGAACGAGCCAAAACCCACGAATTAGGGTGTGAGCTGCCTCCGGGGTGGCCCACGCTCACTGGAAAAAGCAATCCCGAGGCCGGATTTGATCCTGGAGCTGAGATATTAAAGCTCGCCGAAAGTGAAAAAAACGACCACCCCGGACCTGTCGTTTTGGCCGAGATCCCGACCCCGAGCGAGCGAGCCCAAACCCACCATTTGGGGTGTGAGCCGCCTCCGGGGTGGCCCATGCTCACTGGAAAAAGCAATCCCGAGGCCGGATTTGATCTTGGAGCTGAGATATTAAAGCTCGCCGAAAGTGAAAAAAACGACCACCCCGGACCTGTCGTTTTGGCCGAGATCCCGACCCCGAGCGAGCGAGCCAAAGCCCACGAATTAGGGTGTGAGCTGCCTCCGGGGTGGCCCACGCTCACTGGAAAAAGCAATCCCGAGGCCGGATTTGATCCTGGAGCTGAGATATTAAAGCTCGCCGAAAGTGAAAAAAACGACCACCCCGGACCTGTCGTTTTGGCCGAGATCCCGACCCCGAGCGAACGAGCCAAAACCCACGAATTAGGGTGTGAGCTGCCTCCGGGGTGGCCCACGCTCACTGGAAAAAGCAATCCCGAGGCCGGATTTGATCCTGGAGCTGAGATATTAAAGCTCGCCGAAAGTGAAAAAAACGACCACCCCGGACCTGTCGTTTTGGCCGAGATCCCGACCCCGAGCGAGCGAGCCCAAACCCACCATTTGGGGTGTGAGCCGCCTCCGGGGTGGCCCACGCTCACTGGAAAAAGCAATCCCGAGGCCGGATTTGATCCTGGAGCTGAGATATTAAAGCTCGCCGAAAGTGAAAAAAACGACCACCCCGGACCTGTCGTTTTGGCCGAGCTCCCGACCCCGAGCGAGCGAGCCCAAACCCACCATTTGGGGTGTGAGCCGCCTACGGGGTGGCCCACGCTCACTGGAAAAAGCAATCCCGAGGCCGGATTTGATCCTGGAGCTGAGATATTAAAGCTCGCCGAAAGTGAAAAAAACGACCACCCCGGACCTGTCGTTTTGGCCGAGATCCCGACCCCGAGCGAGCGAGCCCAAACCCACCATTTGGGGTGTGAGCCGCCTCCGGGGTGGCCCACGCTCACTGGAAAAAGCAATCCCGAGGCCGGATTTGATCCTGGAGCTGAGATATTAAAGCTCGCCGAAAGTGAAAAAAACGACCACCCCGGACCTGTCGTTTTGGCCGAGATCCCGACCCCGAGCGAGCGAGCCCAAACCCACGAATTAGGGTGTGAGCCGCCTCCGGGGTGGCCCACGCTCACTGGAAAAAGCAATCCCGAGGCCGGATTTGATCCTGGAGCTGAGATATTAAAGCTCGCCGAAAGTGAAAAAAACGACCACCCCGGACCTGTCGTTTTGGCCGAGATCCCGACCCCGAGCGAGCGAGCCCAAACCCACGAATTAGGGTGTGAGCTGCCTCCGGGGTGGCCCACGCTCACTGAAAAAAGCAATCCCGAGGCCGGATTTGATCCTGGAGCTGAGATATTAAAGCTCGCCGAAAGTGAAAAAAACGACCACCCCGGACCTGTCGTTTTGGCCGAGATCTCGACCCCGAGCGAGCGAGCCCAAACCCACGAATTAGGGTGTGAGCCGCCTCCGGGGTGGCCCACGCTCACTGGAAAAAGCAATCCCGAGGCCGGATTTGATCCTGGAGCTGAGATATTAAAGCTCGCCGAAAGTGAAAAAAACAACCACCCCGGACCTGTCGTTTTGGCCGAGATCCCGACCCCGAGCGAGCGAGCCCAAACCCACCATTTGGGGTGTGAGCCGCCCCCGGGGTGGCCCACGCTCACTGGAAAAAGCAATCCCGAGGCCGGATTTGATCCTGGAGCTGAGATATTAAAGCTCGCCGAAAGTGAAAAAAACGACCACCCCGGACCTGTCGTTTTGGCCGAGATCCCGACCCCGAGCGAGCGAGCCCAAACCCACGAATTAGGGTGTGAGCTGCCTCCGGGGTGGCCCACGCTCACTGGAAAAAGCAATCCGAGGCCGGATTTGATCCTGGAGCTGAGATATTAAAGCTCGCCGAAAGTGAAAAAAACGACCACCCCGGACCTGTCGTTTTGGCCGAGATCCCGACCCCGAGCGAGCGAGCCCAAACCCACGAATTAGGGTGTGAGCCGCCTCCGGGGTGGCCCACGCTCACTGGAAAAAGCAATCCCGAGGCCGGATTTGATCCTGGAGCTGAGATATTAAAGCTCGCCGAAAGTGAAAAAAACGACCACCCCGGACCTGTCGTTTTGGCCGAGATCCCGACCCCGAGCGAGCGAGCCCAAACCCACGAATTAGGGTGTGAGCTGCCTCCGGGGTGGCCCACGCTCACTGGAAAAAGCAATCCCGAGGCCGGATTTGATCCTGGAGCTGAGATATTAAAGCTCGCCGAAAGTGAAAAAAACGACCACCCCGGACCTGTCGTTTTGGCCGAGATCTCGACCCCGAGCGAGCGAGCCCAAACCCACGAATTAGGGTGTGAGCCGCTTCCGGGGTGGCCCACGCTCACTGGAAAAAGCAATCCCGAGGCCGGATTTGATCCTGGAGCTGAGATATTAAAGCTCGCCGAAAGTGAAAAAAACAACCACCCCGGACCTGTCGTTTTGGCCGAGATCCCGACCCCGAGCGAGCGAGCCCAAACCCACCATTTGGGGTGTGAGCCGCCCCCGGGGTGGCCCACGCTCACTGGAAAAAGCAATCCCGAGGCCGGATTTGATCCTGGAGCTGAGATATTAAAGCTCGCCGAAAGTGAAAAAAACGACCACCCCGGACCTGTCGTTTTGGCCGAGATCCCGACCCCGAGCGAGCGAGCCCAAACCCATGAATTAGGGTGTGAGCTGCCTCCGGGGTGGCCCACGCTCACTGGAAAAAGCAATCCGAGGCCGGATTTGATCCTGGAGCTGAGATATTAAAGCTCGCCGAAAGTGAAAAAAACGACCACCCCGGACCTGTCGTTTTGGCCGAGATCCCGACCCCGAGCGAGCGAGCCCAAACCCACCATTTGGGGTGTGAGCCGCCTCCGGGGTGGCCCACGCTCACTGGAAAAAGCAATCCCGAGGCCGGATTTGATCCTGGAGCTGAGATATTAAAGCTCGCCGAAAGTGAAAAAAACGACCACCCCGGACCTGTCGTTTTGGCCGAGATCCCGACCCCGAGCGAGCGAGCCCAAACCCACCATTTGGGGTGTGAGCCGCCTCCGGGGTGGCCCACGCTCACTGGAAAAAGCAATCCCGAGGCCGGATTTGATCCTGGAGCTGAGATATTAAAGCTCGCCGAAAGTGAAAAAAACGACCACCCCGGACCTGTCGTTTTGGCCGAGATCCCGACCCCGAGCGAGCGAGCCAAAGCCCACGAATTAGGGTGTGAGCTGCCTCCGGGGTGGCCCACGCTCACTGGAAAAAGCAATCCCGAGGCCGGATTTGATCCTGGAGCTGAGATATTAAAGCTCGCCGAAAGTGAAAAAAACGACCACCCCGGACCTGTCGTTTTGGCCGAGATCCCGACCCCGAGCGAACGAGCCAAAACCCACGAATTAGGGTGTGAGCTGCCTCCGGGGTGGCCCACGCTCACTGGAAAAAGCAATCCCGAGGCCGGATTTGATCCTGGAGCTGAGATATTAAAGCTCGCCGAAAGTGAAAAAAACGACCACCCCGGACCTGTCGTTTTGGCCGAGATCCCGACCCCGAGCGAGCGAGCCCAAACCCACCATTTGGGGTGTGAGCCGCCTCCGGGGTGGCCCACGCTCACTGGAAAAAGCAATCCCGAGGCCGGATTTGATCCTGGAGCTGAGATATTAAAGCTCGCCGAAAGTGAAAAAAACGACCACCCCGGACCTGTCGTTTTGGCCGAGATCCCGACCCCGAGCGAGCGAGCCAAAACCCACGAATTAGGGTGTGAGCTGCCTCCGGGGTGGCCCACGCTCACTGGAAAAAGCAATCCCGAGGCCGGATTTGATCCTGGAGCTGAGATATTAAAGCTCGCCGAAAGTGAAAAAAACGACCACCCCGGACCTGTCGTTTTGGCCGAGATCCCGACCCCGAGCGAGCGAGCCAAAACCCACGAATTAGGGTGTGAGCTGCCTCCGGGGTGGCCCACGCTCACTGGAAAAAGCAATCCCGAGGCCGGATTTGATCCTGGAGCTGAGATATTAAAGCTCGCCGAAAGTGAAAAAAACGACCACCCCGGACCTGTCGTTTTGGCCGAGATCCCGACCCCGAGCGAGCGAGCCAAAACCCACGAATTAGGGTGTGAGCTGCCTCCGGGGTGGCCCACGCTCACTGGAAAAAGCAATCCCGAGGCCGGATTTGATCCTGGAGCTGAGATATTAAAGCTCGCCGAAAGTGAAAAAAACGACCACCCCGGACCTGTCGTTTTGGCCGAGATCCCGACCCCGAGCGAACGAGCCAAAACCCACGAATTAGGGTGTGAGCTGCCTCCGGGGTGGCCCACGCTCACTGGAAAAAGCAATCCCGAGGCCGGATTTGATCCTGGAGCTGAGATATTAAAGCTCGCCGAAAGTGAAAAAAACGACCACCCCGGACCTGTCGTTTTGGCCGAGATCCCGACCCCGAGCGAGCGAGCCCAAACCCACCATTTGGGGTGTGAGCCGCCTCCGGGGTGGCCCATGCTCACTGGAAAAAGCAATCCCGAGGCCGGATTTGATCCTGGAGCTGAGATATTAAAGCTCGCCGAAAGTGAAAAAAACGACCACCCCGGACCTGTCGTTTTGGCCGAGATCCCGACCCCGAGCGAGCGAGCACAAACCCACCATTTGGGGTGTGAGCCGCCTCCGGGGTGGCCCACGCTCACTGGAAAAAGCAATCCCGAGGCCGGATTTGATCCTGGAGCTGAGATATTAAAGCTCGCCGAAAGTGAAAAAAACGACCACCCCGGACCTGTCGTTTTGGCCGAGATCCCGACCCCGAGCGAGCGAGCCAAAACCCACGAATTAGGGTGTGAGCTGCCTCCGGGGTGGCCCACGCTCACTGGAAAAAGCAATCCCGAGGCCGGATTTGATCCTGGAGCTGAGATATTAAAGCTCGCCGAAAGTGAAAAAAACGACCACCCCGGACCTGTCGTTTTGGCCGAGATCCCGACCCCGAGCGAGCGAGCCCAAACCCACCATTTGGGGTGTGAGCCGCCTCCGGGGTGGCCCACGCTCACTGGAAAAAGCAATCCCGAGGCCGGATTTGATCCTGGAGCTGAGATATTAAAGCTCGCCGAAAGTGAAAAAAACGACCACCCCGGACCTGTCGTTTTGGCCGAGATCCCTACCCCGAGCGAGCGAGCCCAAACCCACGAATTAGGGTGTGAGCCGCCTCCGGGGTGGCCCACGCTCACTGGAAAAAGCAATCCCGAGGCCGGATTTGATCCTGGAGCTGAGATATTAAAGCTCGCCGAAAGTGAAAAAAACGACCACCCCGGACCTGTCGTTTTGGCCGAGATCCCGACCCCGAGCGAGCGAGCCCAAACCCACGAATTAGGGTGTGAGCCGCCTCCGGGGTGGCCCACGCTCACTGGAAAAAGCAATCCCGAGGCCGGATTTGATCCTGGAGCTGAGATATTAAAGCTCGCCGAAAGTGAAAAAAACGACCACCCCGGACCTGTCGTTTTGGCCGAGATCCCGACCCCGAGCGAGCGAGCCCAAACCCACCATTTGGGGTGTGAGCCGCCCCCGGGGTGGCCCACGCTCACTGGAAAAAGCAATCCCGAGGCCGGATTTGATCCTGGAGCTGAGATATTAAAGCTCGCCGAAAGTGAAAAAAACGACCACCCCGGACCTGTCGTTTTGGCCGAGATCCCGACCCCGAGCGAGCGAGCCCAAACCCACGAATTAGGGTGTGAGCTGCCTCCGGGGTGGCCCACGCTCACTGGAAAAAGCAATCCGAGGCCGGATTTGATCCTGGAGCTGAGATATTAAAGCTCGCCGAAAGTGAAAAAAACGACCACCCCGGACCTGTCGTTTTGGCCGAGATCCCGACCCCGAGCGAGCGAGCCAAAACCCACGAATTAGGGTGTGAGCTGCCTCCGGGGTGGCCCACGCTCACTGGAAAAAGCAATCCCGAGGCCGGATTTGATCCTGGAGCTGAGATATTAAAGCTCGCCGAAAGTGAAAAAAACGACCACCCCGGACCTGTCGTTTTGGCCGAGATCCCGACCCCGAGCGAGCGAGCCAAAACCCACGAATAAGGGTGTGAGCTGCCTCCGGGGTGGCCCACGCTCACTGGAAAAAGCAATCCCGAGGCCGGATTTGATCCTGGAGCTGAGATATTAAAGCTCGCCGAAAGTGAAAAAAACGACCACCCCGGACCTGTCGTTTTGGCCGAGATCCCGACCCCGAGCGAGCGAGCCCAAACCCACCATTTGGGGTGTGAGCCGCCTCCGGGGTGGCCCACGCTCACTGGAAAAAGCAATCCCGAGGCCGGATTTGATCCTGGAGCTGAGATATTAAAGCTCGCCGAAAGTGAAAAAAACGACCACCCCGGACCTGTCGTTTTGGCCGAGATCCCGACCCCGAGAAAGCGAGCACAAACCCACCATTTGGGGTGTGAGCCGCCTCCGGGGTGGCCCACGCTCACTGGAAAAAGCAATCCCGAGGCCGGATTTGATCCTGGAGCTGAGATATTAAAGCTCGCCGAAAGTGAAAAAAACGACCACCCCGGACCTGTCGTTTTGGCCGAGATCCCGACCCCGAGCGAGCGAGCCCAAACCCACCATTTGGGGTGTGAGCCGCCTCCGGGGTGGCCCACGCTCACTGGAAAAAGCAATCCCGAGGCCGGATTTGATCCTGGAGCTGAGATATTAAAGCTCGCCGAAAGTGAAAAAAACGACCACCCCGGACCTGTCGTTTTGGCCGAGATCCCGACCCCGAGCGAGCGAGCCCAAACCCACCATTTGGGGTGTGAGCCGCCCCCGGGGTGGCCCACGCTCACTGGAAAAAGCAATCCCGAGGCCGGATTTGATCCTGGAGCTGAGATATTAAAGCTCGCCGAAAGTGAAAAAAACGACCACCCCGGACCTGTCGTTTTGGCCGAGATCCCGACCCCGAGCGAGCGAGCCCAAACCCACGAATTAGGGTGTGAGCTGCCTCCGGGGTGGCCCACGCTCACTGGAAAAAGCAATCCGAGGCCGGATTTGATCCTGGAGCTGAGATATTAAAGCTCGCCGAAAGTGAAAAAAACGACCACCCCGGACCTGTCGTTTTGGCCGAGATCCCGACCCCGAGCGAGCGAGCCCAAACCCACGAATTAGGGTGTGAGCCGCCTCCGGGGTGGCCCACGCTCACTGGAAAAAGCAATCCCGAGGCCGGATTTGATCCTGGAGCTGAGATATTAAAGCTCGCCGAAAGTGAAAAAAACGACCACCCCGGACCTGTCGTTTTGGCCGAGATCCCGACCCCGAGCGAGCGAGCCCAAACCCACGAATTAGGGTGTGAGCTGCCTCCGGGGTGGCCCACGCTCACTGGAAAAAGCAATCCCGAGGCCGGATTTGATCCTGGAGCTGAGATATTAAAGCTCGCCGAAAGTGAAAAAAACGACCACCCCGGACCTGTCGTTTTGGCCGAGATCTCGACCCCGAGCGAGCGAGCCCAAACCCACGAATTAGGGTGTGAGCCGCTTCCGGGGTGGCCCACGCTCACTGGAAAAAGCAATCCCGAGGCCGGATTTGATCCTGGAGCTGAGATATTAAAGCTCGCCGAAAGTGAAAAAAACAACCACCCCGGACCTGTCGTTTTGGCCGAGATCCCGACCCCGAGCGAGCGAGCCCAAACCCACCATTTGGGGTGTGAGCCGCCCCCGGGGTGGCCCACGCTCACTGGAAAAAGCAATCCCGAGGCCGGATTTGATCCTGGAGCTGAGATATTAAAGCTCGCCGAAAGTGAAAAAAACGACCACCCCGGACCTGTCGTTTTGGCCGAGATCCCGACCCCGAGCGAGCGAGCCCAAACCCATGAATTAGGGTGTGAGCTGCCTCCGGGGTTGCCTACGCTCACTGGAAAAAGCAATCCGAGGCCGGATTTGATCCTGGAGCTGAGATATTAAAGCTCGCCGAAAGTGAAAAAAACGACCACCCCGGACCTGTCGTTTTGGCCGAGATCCCGACCCCGAGCGAGCGAGCCCAAACCCACCATTTGGGGTGTGAGCCGCCTCCGGGGTGGCCCACGCTCACTGGAAAAAGCAATCCCGAGGCCGGATTTGATCCTGGAGCTGAGATATTAAAGCTCGCCGAAAGTGAAAAAAACGACCACCCCGGACCTGTCGTTTTGGCCGAGATCCCGACCCCGAGCGAGCGAGCCCAAACCCACCATTTGGGGTGTGAGCCGCCTCCGGGGTGGCCCACGCTCACTGGAAAAAGCAATCCCGAGGCCGGATTTGATCCTGGAGCTGAGATATTAAAGCTCGCCGAAAGTGAAAAAAACGACCACCCCGGACCTGTCGTTTTGGCCGAGATCCCGACCCCGAGCGAGCGAGCCAAAACCCACGAATTAGGGTGTGAGCTGCCTCCGGGGTGGCCCACGCTCACTGGAAAAAGCAATCCCGAGGCCGGATTTGATCCTGGAGCTGAGATATTAAAGCTCGCCGAAAGTGAAAAAAACGACCACCCCGGACCTGTCGTTTTGGCCGAGATCCCGACCCCGAGCGAGCGAGCCAAAACCCACGAATTAGGGTGTGAGCTGCCTCCGGGGTGGCCCACGCTCACTGGAAAAAGCAATCCCGAGGCCGGATTTGATCCTGGAGCTGAGATATTAAAGCTCGCCGAAAGTGAAAAAAACGACCACCCCGGACCTGTCGTTTTGGCCGAGATCCCGACCCCGAGCGAGCGAGCCCAAACCCACCATTTGGGGTGTGAGCCGCCTCCGGGGTGGCCCACGCTCACTGGAAAAAGCAATCCCGAGGCCGGATTTGATCCTGGAGCTGAGATATTAAAGCTCGCCGAAAGTGAAAAAAACGACCACCCCGGACCTGTCGTTTTGGCCGAGATCCCGACCCCGAGCAAGCGAGCACAAACCCACCATTTGGGGTGTGAGCCGCCTCCGGGGTGGCCCACGCTCACTGGAAAAAGCAATCCCGAGGCCGGATTTGATCCTGGAGCTGAGATATTAAAGCTCGCCGAAAGTGAAAAAAACGACCACCCCGGACCTGTCGTTTTGGCCGAGATCCCGACCCCGAGCGAGCGAGCCCAAACCCACCATTTGGGGTGTGAGCCGCCTCCGGGGTGGCCCACGCTCACTGGAAAAAGCAATCCCGAGGCCGGATTTGATCCTGGAGCTGAGATATTAAAGCTCGCCGAAAGTGAAAAAAACGACCACCCCGGACCTGTCGTTTTGGCCGAGATCCCGACCCCGAGCGAGCGAGCCAAAACCCACGAATTAGGGTGTGAGCTGCCTCCGGGGTGGCCCACGCTCACTGGAAAAAGCAATCCCGAGGCCGGATTTGATCCTGGAGCTGAGATATTAAAGCTCGCCGAAAGTGAAAAAAACGACCACCCCGGACCTGTCGTTTTGGCCGAGATCCCGACCCCGAGCGAGCGAGCCCAAACCCACGAATTAGGGTGTGAGCTGCCTCCGGGGTGGCCCACGCTCACTGAAAAAAGCAATCCCGAGGCCGGATTTGATCCTGGAGCTGAGATATTAAAGCTCGCCGAAAGTGAAAAAAACGACCACCCCGGACCTGTCGTTTTGGCCAAGATCCCGACCCCGAGCGAGCGAGCCCAAACCCACCATTTGGGGTGTGAGCCGCCTCCGGGGTGGCCCACGCTCACTGGAAAAAGCAATCCCGAGGCCGGATTTGATCCTGGAGCTGAGATATTAAAGCTCGCCGAAAGTGAAAAAAACGACCACCCCGGACCTGTCGTTTTGGCCGAGATCCCGACCCCGAGCGAGCGAGCCCAAACCCACGAATTAGGGTGTGAGCCGCCTCCGGGGTGGCCCACGCTCACTGGAAAAAGCAATCCCGAGGCCGGATTTGATCCTGGAGCTGAGATATTAAAGCTCGCCGAAAGTGAAAAAAACGACCACCCCGGACCTGTCGTTTTGGCCGAGATCCCGACCCCGAGCGAGCGAGCCCAAACCCACCATTTGGGGTGTGAGCCGCCTCCGGGGTGGCCCACGCTCACTGGAAAAAGCAATCCCGAGGCCGGATTTGATCCTGGAGCTGAGATATTAAAGCTCGCCGAAAGTGAAAAAAACGACCACCCCGGACCTGTCGTTTTGGCCGAGATCCCGACCCCGAGCGAGCGAGCCCAAACCCACGAATTAGGGTGTGAGCTGCCTCCGGGGTGGCCCACGCTCACTGGAAAAAGCAATCCGAGGCCGGATTTGATCCTGGAGCTGAGATATTAAAGCTCGCCGAAAGTGAAAAAAACGACCACCCCGGACCTGTCGTTTTGGCCGAGATCCCGACCCCGAGCGAGCGAGCCCAAACCCACGAATTAGGGTGTGAGCCGCCTCCGGGGTGGCCCACGCTCACTGGAAAAAGCAATCCCGAGGCCGGATTTGATCCTGGAGCTGAGATATTAAAGCTCGCCGAAAGTGAAAAAAACGACCACCCCGGACCTGTCGTTTTGGCCGAGATCCCGACCCCGAGCGAGCGAGCCCAAACCCACGAATTAGGGTGTGAGCTGCCTCCGGGGTGGCCCACGCTCACTGGAAAAAGCAATCCCGAGGCCGGATTTGATCCTGGAGCTGAGATATTAAAGCTCGCCGAAAGTGAAAAAAACGACCACCCCGGACCTGTCGTTTTGGCCGAGATCTCGACCCCGAGCGAGCGAGCCCAAACCCACGAATTAGGGTGTGAGCCGCTTCCGGGGTGGCCCACGCTCACTGGAAAAAGCAATCCCGAGGCCGGATTTGATCCTGGAGCTGAGATATTAAAGCTCGCCGAAAGTGAAAAAAACAACCACCCCGGACCTGTCGTTTTGGCCGAGATCCCGACCCCGAGCGAGCGAGCCCAAACCCACCATTTGGGGTGTGAGCCGCCCCCGGGGTGGCCCACGCTCACTGGAAAAAGCAATCCCGAGGCCGGATTTGATCCTGGAGCTGAGATATTAAAGCTCGCCGAAAGTGAAAAAAACGACCACCCCGGACCTGTCGTTTTGGCCGAGATCCCGACCCCGAGCGAGCGAGCCCAAACCCATGAATTAGGGTGTGAGCTGCCTCCGGGGTTGCCCACGCTCACTGGAAAAAGCAATCCGAGGCCGGATTTGATCCTGGAGCTGAGATATTAAAGCTCGCCGAAAGTGAAAAAAACGACCACCCCGGACCTGTCGTTTTGGCCGAGATCCCGACCCCGAGCGAGCGAGCCCAAACCCACCATTTGGGGTGTGAGCCGCCTCCGGGGTGGCCCACGCTCACTGGAAAAAGCAATCCCGAGGCCGGATTTGATCCTGGAGCTGAGATATTAAAGCTCGCCGAAAGTGAAAAAAACGACCACCCCGGACCTGTCGTTTTGGCCGAGATCCCGACCCCGAGCGAGCGAGCCCAAACCCACCATTTGGGGTGTGAGCCGCCTCCGGGGTGGCCCACGCTCACTGGAAAAAGCAATCCCGAGGCCGGATTTGATCCTGGAGCTGAGATATTAAAGCTCGCCGAAAGTGAAAAAAACGACCACCCCGGACCTGTCGTTTTGGCCGAGATCCCGACCCCGAGCGAGCGAGCCAAAACCCACGAATTAGGGTGTGAGCTGCCTCCGGGGTGGCCCACGCTCACTGGAAAAAGCAATCCCGAGGCCGGATTTGATCCTGGAGCTGAGATATTAAAGCTCGCCGAAAGTGAAAAAAACGACCACCCCGGACCTGTCGTTTTGGCCGAGATCCCGACCCCGAGCGAGCGAGCCAAAACCCACGAATTAGGGTGTGAGCTGCCTCCGGGGTGGCCCACGCTCACTGGAAAAAGCAATCCCGAGGCCGGATTTGATCCTGGAGCTGAGATATTAAAGCTCGCCGAAAGTGAAAAAAACGACCACCCCGGACCTGTCGTTTTGGCCGAGATCCCGACCCCGAGCGAGCGAGCCCAAACCCACCATTTGGGGTGTGAGCCGCCTCCGGGGTGGCCCACGCTCACTGGAAAAAGCAATCCCGAGGCCGGATTTGATCCTGGAGCTGAGATATTAAAGCTCGCCGAAAGTGAAAAAAACGACCACCCCGGACCTGTCGTTTTGGCCGAGATCCCGACCCCGAGCAAGCGAGCACAAACCCACCATTTGGGGTGTGAGCCGCCTCCGGGGTGGCCCACGCTCACTGGAAAAAGCAATCCCGAGGCCGGATTTGATCCTGGAGCTGAGATATTAAAGCTCGCCGAAAGTGAAAAAAACGACCACCCCGGACCTGTCGTTTTGGCCGAGATCCCGACCCCGAGCGAGCGAGCCCAAACCCACCATTTGGGGTGTGAGCCGCCTCCGGGGTGGCCCACGCTCACTGGAAAAAGCAATCCCGAGGCCGGATTTGATCCTGGAGCTGAGATATTAAAGCTCGCCGAAAGTGAAAAAAACGACCACCCCGGACCTGTCGTTTTGGCCGAGATCCCGACCCCGAGCGAGCGAGCCAAAACCCACGAATTAGGGTGTGAGCTGCCTCCGGGGTGGCCCACGCTCACTGGAAAAAGCAATCCCGAGGCCGGATTTGATCCTGGAGCTGAGATATTAAAGCTCGCCGAAAGTGAAAAAAACGACCACCCCGGACCTGTCGTTTTGGCCGAGATCCCGACCCCGAGCGAGCGAGCCCAAACCCACGAATTAGGGTGTGAGCTGCCTCCGGGGTGGCCCACGCTCACTGAAAAAAGCAATCCCGAGGCCGGATTTGATCCTGGAGCTGAGATATTAAAGCTCGCCGAAAGTGAAAAAAACGACCACCCCGGACCTGTCGTTTTGGCCAAGATCCCGACCCCGAGCGAGCGAGCCCAAACCCACCATTTGGGGTGTGAGCCGCCTCCGGGGTGGCCCACGCTCACTGGAAAAAGCAATCCCGAGGCCGGATTTGATCCTGGAGCTGAGATATTAAAGCTCGCCGAAAGTGAAAAAAACGACCACCCCGGACCTGTCGTTTTGGCCGAGATCCCGACCCCGAGCGAGCGAGCCCAAACCCACGAATTAGGGTGTGAGCCGCCTCCGGGGTGGCCCACGCTCACTGGAAAAAGCAATCCCGAGGCCGGATTTGATCCTGGAGCTGAGATATTAAAGCTCGCCGAAAGTGAAAAAAACGACCACCCCGGACCTGTCGTTTTGGCCGAGATCCCGACCCCGAGCGAGCGAGCCCAAACCCACCATTTGGGGTGTGAGCCGCCCCCGGGGTGGCCCACGCTCACTGGAAAAAGCAATCCCGAGGCCGGATTTGATCCTGGAGCTGAGATATTAAAGCTCGCCGAAAGTGAAAAAAACGACCACCCCGGACCTGTCGTTTTGGCCGAGATCCCGACCCCGAGCGAGCGAGCCCAAACCCACGAATTAGGGTGTGAGCTGCCTCCGGGGTGGCCCACGCTCACTGGAAAAAGCAATCCGAGGCCGGATTTGATCCTGGAGCTGAGATATTAAAGCTCGCCGAAAGTGAAAAAAACGACCACCCCGGACCTGTCGTTTTGGCCGAGATCCCGACCCCGAGCGAGCGAGCCCAAACCCACGAATTAGGGTGTGAGCCGCCTCCGGGGTGGCCCACGCTCACTGGAAAAAGCAATCCCGAGGCCGGATTTGATCCTGGAGCTGAGATATTAAAGCTCGCCGAAAGTGAAAAAAACGACCACCCCGGACCTGTCGTTTTGGCCGAGATCCCGACCCCGAGCGAGCGAGCCCAAACCCACGAATTAGGGTGTGAGCTGCCTCCGGGGTGGCCCACGCTCACTGGAAAAAGCAATCCCGAGGCCGGATTTGATCCTGGAGCTGAGATATTAAAGCTCGCCGAAAGTGAAAAAAACGACCACCCCGGACCTGTCGTTTTGGCCGAGATCTCGACCCCGAGCGAGCGAGCCCAAACCCACGAATTAGGGTGTGAGCCGCTTCCGGGGTGGCCCACGCTCACTGGAAAAAGCAATCCCGAGGCCGGATTTGATCCTGGAGCTGAGATATTAAAGCTCGCCGAAAGTGAAAAAAACAACCACCCCGGACCTGTCGTTTTGGCCGAGATCCCGACCCCGAGCGAGCGAGCCCAAACCCACCATTTGGGGTGTGAGCCGCCCCCGGGGTGGCCCACGCTCACTTGAAAAAGCAATCCCGAGGCCGGATTTGATCCTGGAGCTGAGATATTAAAGCTCGCCGAAAGTGAAAAAAACGACCACCCCGGACCTGTCGTTTTGGCCGAGATCCCGACCCCGAGCGAGCGAGCCCAAACCCATGAATTAGGGTGTGAGCTGCCTCCGGGGTGGCCCACGCTCACTGGAAAAAGCAATCCGAGGCCGGATTTGATCCTGGAGCTGAGATATTAAAGCTCGCCGAAAGTGAAAAAAACGACCACCCCGGACCTGTCGTTTTGGCCGAGATCCCGACCCCGAGCGAGCGAGCCCAAACCCACGAATTAGGGTGTGAGCTGCCTCCGGGGTGGCCCACGCTCACTGGAAAAAGCAATCCCGAGGCCGGATTTGATCCTGGAGCTGAGATATTAAAGCTCGCCGAAAGTGAAAAAAACGACCACCCCGGACCTGTCGTTTTGGCCGAGATCCCGACCCCGAGCGAGCGAGCCAAAACCCACGAATTAGGGTGTGAGCTGCCTCCGGGGTGGCCCACGCTCACTGGAAAAAGCAATCCCGAGGCCGGATTTGATCCTGGAGCTGAGATATTAAAGCTCGCCGAAAGTGAAAAAAACGACCACCCCGGACCTGTCGTTTTGGCCGAGATCCCGACCCCGAGCGAGCGAGCCCAAACCCACCATTTGGGGTGTGAGCCGCCTCCGGGGTGGCCCACGCTCACTGGAAAAAGCAATCCCGAGGCCGGATTTGATCCTGGAGCTGAGATATTAAAGCTCGCCGAAAGTGAAAAAAACGACCACCCCGGACCTGTCGTTTTGGCCGAGATCCCGACCCCGAGCGAGCGAGCCCAAACCCACCATTTGGGGTGTGAGCCGCCCCCGGGGTGGCCCACGCTCACTGGAAAAAGCAATCCCGAGGCCGGATTTGATCCTGGAGCTGAGATATTAAAGCTCGCCGAAAGTGAAAAAAACGACCACCCCGGACCTGTCGTTTTGGCCGAGATCCCGACCCCGAGCGAGCGAGCCCAAACCCACGAATTAGGGTGTGAGCTGCCTCCGGGGTGGCCCACGCTCACTGGAAAAAGCAATCCGAGGCCGGATTTGATCCTGGAGCTGAGATATTAAAGCTCGCCGAAAGTGAAAAAAACGACCACCCCGGACCTGTAGTTTTGGCCGAGATCCCGACCCCGAGCGAGCGAGCCCAAACCCACGAATTAGGGTGTGAGCCGCCTCCGGGGTGGCCCACGCTCACTGGAAAAAGCAATCCCGAGGCCGGATTTGATCCTGGAGCTGAGATATTAAAGCTCGCCGAAAGTGAAAAAAACGACCACCCCGGACCTGTCGTTTTGGCCGAGATCCCGACCCCGAGCGAGCGAGCCCAAACCCACGAATTAGGGTGTGAGCTGCCTCCGGGGTGGCCCACGCTCACTGGAAAAAGCAATCCCGAGGCCGGATTTGATCCTGGAGCTGAGATATTAAAGCTCGCCGAAAGTGAAAAAAACGACCACCCCGGACCTGTCGTTTTGGCCGAGATCTCGACCCCGAGCGAGCGAGCCCAAACCCACGAATTAGGGTGTGAGCCGCTTCCGGGGTGGCCCACGCTCACTGGAAAAAGCAATCCCGAGGCCGGATTTGATCCTGGAGCTGAGATATTAAAGCTCGCCGAAAGTGAAAAAAACAACCACCCCGGACCTGTCGTTTTGGCCGAGATCCCGACCCCGAGCGAGCGAGCCCAAACCCACCATTTGGGGTGTGAGCCGCCCCCGGGGTGGCCCACGCTCACTGGAAAAAGCAATCCCGAGGCCGGATTTGATCCTGGAGCTGAGATATTAAAGCTCGCCGAAAGTGAAAAAAACGACCACCCCGGACCTGTCGTTTTGGCCGAGATCCCGACCCCGAGCGAGCGAGCCCAAACCCATGAATTAGGGTGTGAGCTGCCTCCGGGGTTGCCCACGCTCACTGGAAAAAGCAATCCGAGGCCGGATTTGATCCTGGAGCTGAGATATTAAAGCTCGCCGAAAGTGAAAAAAACGACCACCCCGGACCTGTCGTTTTGGCCGAGATCCCGACCCCGAGCGAGCGAGCCCAAACCCACCATTTGGGGTGTGAGCCGCCTCCGGGGTGGCCCACGCTCACTGGAAAAAGCAATCCCGAGGCCGGATTTGATCCTGGAGCTGAGATATTAAAGCTCGCCGAAAGTGAAAAAAACGACCACCCCGGACCTGTCGTTTTGGCCGAGATCCCGACCCCGAGCGAGCGAGCCCAAACCCACCATTTGGGGTGTGAGCCGCCTCCGGGGTGGCCCACGCTCACTGGAAAAAGCAATCCCGAGGCCGGATTTGATCCTGGAGCTGAGATATTAAAGCTCGCCGAAAGTGAAAAAAACGACCACCCCGGACCTGTCGTTTTGGCCGAGATCCCGACCCCGAGCGAGCGAGCCAAAACCCACGAATTAGGGTGTGAGCTGCCTCCGGGGTGGCCCACGCTCACTGGAAAAAGCAATCCCGAGGCCGGATTTGATCCTGGAGCTGAGATATTAAAGCTCGCCGAAAGTGAAAAAAACGACCACCCCGGACCTGTCGTTTTGGCCGAGATCCCGACCCCGAGCGAGCGAGCCAAAACCCACGAATTAGGGTGTGAGCTGCCTCCGGGGTGGCCCACGCTCACTGGAAAAAGCAATCCCGAGGCCGGATTTGATCCTGGAGCTGAGATATTAAAGCTCGCCGAAAGTGAAAAAAACGACCACCCCGGACCTGTCGTTTTGGCCGAGATCCCGACCCCGAGCGAGCGAGCCCAAACCCACCATTTGGGGTGTGAGCCGCCTCCGGGGTGGCCCACGCTCACTGGAAAAAGCAATCCCGAGGCCGGATTTGATCCTGGAGCTGAGATATTAAAGCTCGCCGAAAGTGAAAAAAACGACCACCCCGGACCTGTCGTTTTGGCCGAGATCCCGACCCCGAGCAAGCGAGCACAAACCCACCATTTGGGGTGTGAGCCGCCTCCGGGGTGGCCCACGCTCACTGGAAAAAGCAATCCCGAGGCCGGATTTGATCCTGGAGCTGAGATATTAAAGCTCGCCGAAAGTGAAAAAAACGACCACCCCGGACCTGTCGTTTTGGCCGAGATCCCGACCCCGAGCGAGCGAGCCCAAACCCACCATTTGGGGTGTGAGCCGCCTCCGGGGTGGCCCACGCTCACTGGAAAAAGCAATCCCGAGGCCGGATTTGATCCTGGAGCTGAGATATTAAAGCTCGCCGAAAGTGAAAAAAACGACCACCCCGGACCTGTCGTTTTGGCCGAGATCCCGACCCCGAGCGAGCGAGCCAAAACCCACGAATTAGGGTGTGAGCTGCCTCCGGGGTGGCCCACGCTCACTGGAAAAAGCAATCCCGAGGCCGGATTTGATCCTGGAGCTGAGATATTAAAGCTCGCCGAAAGTGAAAAAAATGACCACCCCGGACCTGTCGTTTTGGCCGAGATCCCGACCCCGAGCGAGCGAGCCCAAACCCACGAATTAGGGTGTGAGCTGCCTCCGGGGTGGCCCACGCTCACTGAAAAAAGCAATCCCGAGGCCGGATTTGATCCTGGAGCTGAGATATTAAAGCTCGCCGAAAGTGAAAAAAACGACCACCCCGGACCTGTCGTTTTGGCCAAGATCCCGACCCCGAGCGAGCGAGCCCAAACCCACCATTTGGGGTGTGAGCCGCCTCCGGGGTGGCCCACGCTCACTGGAAAAAGCAATCCCGAGGCCGGATTTGATCCTGGAGCTGAGATATTAAAGCTCGCCGAAAGTGAAAAAAACGACCACCCCGGACCTGTCGTTTTGGCCGAGATCCCGACCCCGAGCGAGCGAGCCCAAACCCACGAATTAGGGTGTGAGCCGCCTCCGGGGTGGCCCACGCTCACTGGAAAAAGCAATCCCGAGGCCGGATTTGATCCTGGAGCTGAGATATTAAAGCTCGCCGAAAGTGAAAAAAACGACCACCCCGGACCTGTCGTTTTGGCCGAGATCCCGACCCCGAGCGAGCGAGCCCAAACCCACCATTTGGGGTGTGAGCCGCCCCCGGGGTGGCCCACGCTCACTGGAAAAAGCAATCCCGAGGCCGGATTTGATCCTGGAGCTGAGATATTAAAGCTCGCCGAAAGTGAAAAAAACGACCACCCCGGACCTGTCGTTTTGGCCGAGATCCCGACCCCGAGCGAGCGAGCCCAAACCCACGAATTAGGGTGTGAGCTGCCTCCGGGGTGGCCCACGCTCACTGGAAAAAGCAATCCGAGGCCGGATTTGATCCTGGAGCTGAGATATTAAAGCTCGCCGAAAGTGAAAAAAACGACCACCCCGGACCTGTCGTTTTGGCCGAGATCCCGACCCCGAGCGAGCGAGCCCAAACCCACGAATTAGGGTGTGAGCCGCCTCCGGGGTGGCCCACGCTCACTGGAAAAAGCAATCCCGAGGCCGGATTTGATCCTGGAGCTGAGATATTAAAGCTCGCCGAAAGTGAAAAAAACGACCACCCCGGACCTGTCGTTTTGGCCGAGATCCCGACCCCGAGCAAGCGAGCACAAACCCACCATTTGGGGTGTGAGCCGCCTCCGGGGTGGCCCACGCTCACTGGAAAAAGCAATCCCGAGGCCGGATTTGATCCTGGAGCTGAGATATTAAAGCTCGCCGAAAGTGAAAAAAACGACCACCCCGGACCTGTCGTTTTGGCCGAGATCCCGACCCCGAGCGAGCGAGCCCAAACCCACCATTTGGGGTGTGAGCCGCCTCCGGGGTGGCCCACGCTCACTGGAAAAAGCAATCCCGAGGCCGGATTTGATCCTGGAGCTGAGATATTAAAGCTCGCCGAAAGTGAAAAAAACGACCACCCCGGACCTGTCGTTTTGGCCGAGATCCCGACCCCGAGCGAGCGAGCCAAAACCCACGAATTAGGGTGTGAGCTGCCTCCGGGGTGGCCCACGCTCACTGGAAAAAGCAATCCCGAGGCCGGATTTGATCCTGGAGCTGAGATATTAAAGCTCGCCGAAAGTGAAAAAAATGACCACCCCGGACCTGTCGTTTTGGCCGAGATCCCGACCCCGAGCGAGCGAGCCCAAACCCACGAATTAGGGTGTGAGCTGCCTCCGGGGTGGCCCACGCTCACTGAAAAAAGCAATCCCGAGGCCGGATTTGATCCTGGAGCTGAGATATTAAAGCTCGCCGAAAGTGAAAAAAACGACCACCCCGGACCTGTCGTTTTGGCCAAGATCCCGACCCCGAGCGAGCGAGCCCAAACCCACCATTTGGGGTGTGAGCCGCCTCCGGGGTGGCCCACGCTCACTGGAAAAAGCAATCCCGAGGCCGGATTTGATCCTGGAGCTGAGATATTAAAGCTCGCCGAAAGTGAAAAAAACGACCACCCCGGACCTGTCGTTTTGGCCGAGATCCCGACCCCGAGCGAGCGAGCCCAAACCCACGAATTAGGGTGTGAGCCGCCTCCGGGGTGGCCCACGCTCACTGGAAAAAGCAATCCCGAGGCCGGATTTGATCCTGGAGCTGAGATATTAAAGCTCGCCGAAAGTGAAAAAAACGACCACCCCGGACCTGTCGTTTTGGCCGAGATCCCGACCCCGAGCGAGCGAGCCCAAACCCACCATTTGGGGTGTGAGCCGCCCCCGGGGTGGCCCACGCTCACTGGAAAAAGCAATCCCGAGGCCGGATTTGATCCTGGAGCTGAGATATTAAAGCTCGCCGAAAGTGAAAAAAACGACCACCCCGGACCTGTCGTTTTGGCCGAGATCCCGACCCCGAGCGAGCGAGCCCAAACCCACGAATTAGGGTGTGAGCTGCCTCCGGGGTGGCCCACGCTCACTGGAAAAAGCAATCCGAGGCCGGATTTGATCCTGGAGCTGAGATATTAAAGCTCGCCGAAAGTGAAAAAAACGACCACCCCGGACCTGTCGTTTTGGCCGAGATCCCGACCCCGAGCGAGCGAGCCCAAACCCACGAATTAGGGTGTGAGCCGCCTCCGGGGTGGCCCACGCTCACTGGAAAAAGCAATCCCGAGGCCGGATTTGATCCTGGAGCTGAGATATTAAAGCTCGCCGAAAGTGAAAAAAACGACCACCCCGGACCTGTCGTTTTGGCCGAGATCCCGACCCCGAGCGAGCGAGCCCAAACCCACGAATTAGGGTGTGAGCTGCCTCCGGGGTGGCCCACGCTCACTGGAAAAAGCAATCCCGAGGCCGGATTTGATCCTGGAGCTGAGATATTAAAGCTCGCCGAAAGTGAAAAAAACGACCACCCCGGACCTGTCGTTTTGGCCGAGATCTCGACCCCGAGCGAGCGAGCCCAAACCCACGAATTAGGGTGTGAGCCGCTTCCGGGGTGGCCCACGCTCACTGGAAAAAGCAATCCCGAGGCCGGATTTGATCCTGGAGCTGAGATATTAAAGCTCGCCGAAAGTGAAAAAAACAACCACCCCGGACCTGTCGTTTTGGCCGAGATCCCGACCCCGAGCGAGCGAGCCCAAACCCACCATTTGGGGTGTGAGCCGCCCCCGGGGTGGCCCACGCTCACTTGAAAAAGCAATCCCGAGGCCGGATTTGATCCTGGAGCTGAGATATTAAAGCTCGCCGAAAGTGAAAAAAACGACCACCCCGGACCTGTCGTTTTGGCCGAGATCCCGACCCCGAGCGAGCGAGCCCAAACCCATGAATTAGGGTGTGAGCTGCCTCCGGGGTGGCCCACGCTCACTGGAAAAAGCAATCCGAGGCCGGATTTGATCCTGGAGCTGAGATATTAAAGCTCGCCGAAAGTGAAAAAAACGACCACCCCGGACCTGTCGTTTTTGCCGAGATCCCGACCCCGAGCGAGCGAGCCCAAACCCACCATTTGGGGTGTGAGCCGCCTCCGGGGTGGCCCACGCTCACTGGAAAAAGCAATCCCGAGGCCGGATTTGATCCTGGAGCTGAGATATTAAAGCTCGCCGAAAGTGAAAAAAACGACCACCCCGGACCTGTCGTTTTGGCCGAGATCCCGACCCCGAGCGAGCGAGCCCAAACCCACCATTTGGGGTGTGAGCCGCCTCCGGGGTGGCCCACGCTCACTGGAAAAAGCAATCCCGAGGCCGGATTTGATCCTGGAGCTGAGATATTAAAGCTCGCCGAAAGTGAAAAAAACGACCACCCCGGACCTGTCGTTTTGGCCGAGATCCCGACCCCGAGCGAGCGAGCCCAAACCCACCATTTGGGGTGTGAGCCGCCTCCGGGGTGGCCCACGCTCACTGGAAAAAGCAATCCCGAGGCCGGATTTGATCCTGGAGCTGAGATATTAAAGCTCGCCGAAAGTGAAAAAAACGACCACCCCGGACCTGTCGTTTTGGCCGAGATCCCGACCCCGAGCGAGCGAGCCCAAACCCACGAATTAGGGTGTGAGCCGCCTCCGGGGTGGCCCACGCTCACTGGAAAAAGCAATCCCGAGGCCGGATTTGATCCTGGAGCTGAGATATTAAAGCTCGCCGAAAGTGAAAAAAACGACCACCCCGGACCTGTCGTTTTGGCCGAGATCCCGACCCCGAGCGAGCGAGCCCAAACCCACCATTTGGGGTGTGAGCCGCCTCCGGGGTGGCCCACGCTCACTGGAAAAAGCAATCCCGAGGCCGGCTTTGATCCTGGAGCTGAGATATTAAAGCTCGCCGAAAGTGAAAAAAACGACCACCCCGGACCTGTCGTTTTGGCCGAGATCCCGACCCCGAGCGAGCGAGCCCAAACCCACCATTTGGGGTGTGAGCCGCCCCCGGGGTGGCCCACGCTCACTTGAAAAAGCAATCCCGAGGCCGGATTTGATCCTGGAGCTGAGATATTAAAGCTCGCCGAAAGTGAAAAAAACGACCACCCCGGACCTGTCGTTTTGGCCGAGATCCCGACCCCGAGCGAGCGAGCCCAAACCCATGAATTAGGGTGTGAGCTGCCTCCGGGGTGGCCCACGCTCACTGGAAAAAGCAATCCGAGGCCGGATTTGATCCTGGAGCTGAGATATTAAAGCTCGCCGAAAGTGAAAAAAACGACCACCCCGGACCTGTCGTTTTGGCCGAGATCCCGACCCCGAGCGAGCGAGCCCAAACCCACCATTTGGGGTGTGAGCCGCCTCCGGGGTGGCCCACGCTCACTGGAAAAAGCAATCCCGAGGCCGGATTTGATCCTGGAGCTGAGATATTAAAGCTCGCCGAAAGTGAAAAAAACGACCACCCCGGACCTGTCGTTTTGGCCGAGATCCCGACCCCGAGCGAGCGAGCCCAAACCCACCATTTGGGGTGTGAGCCGCCTCCGGGGTGGCCCACGCTCACTGGAAAAAGCAATCCCGAGGCCGGATTTGATCCTGGAGCTGAGATATTAAAGCTCGCCGAAAGTGAAAAAAACGACCACCCCGGACCTGTCGTTTTGGCCGAGATCCCGACCCCGAGCGAGCGAGCCCAAACCCACCATTTGGGGTGTGAGCCGCCTCCGGGGTGGCCCACGCTCACTGGAAAAAGCAATCCCGAGGCCGGATTTGATCCTGGAGCTGAGATATTAAAGCTCGCCGAAAGTGAAAAAAACGACCACCCCGGACCTGTCGTTTTGGCCGAGATCCCGACCCCGAGCGAGCGAGCCCAAACCCACGAATTAGGGTGTGAGCCGCCTCCGGGGTGGCCCACGCTCACTGGAAAAAGCAATCCCGAGGCCGGATTTGATCCTGGAGCTGAGATATTAAAGCTCGCCGAAAGTGAAAAAAACGACCACCCCGGACCTGTCGTTTTGGCCGAGATCCCGACCCCGAGCGAGCGAGCCCAAACTCACGAATTAGGGTGTGAGCTGCCTCCGGGGTGGCCCACGCTCACTGAAAAAAGCAATCCCGAGGCCGGATTTGATCCTGGAGCTGAGATATTAAAGCTCGCCGAAAGTGAAAAAAACGACCACCCCGGACCTGTCGTTTTGGCCGAGATCCCGACCCCGAGCGAGCGAGCCCAAACCCACCATTTGGGGTGTGAGCCGCCTCCGGGGTGGCCCACGCTCACTGGAAAAAGCAATCCCGAGGCCGGATTTGATCCTGGAGCTGAGATATTAAAGCTCGCCGAAAGTGAAAAAAACGACCACCCCGGACCTGTCGTTTTGGCCGAGATCCCGACCCCGAGCGAGCGAGCCGAAACCCACGAATTAGGGTGTGAGCCGCCTCCGGGGTGGCCCACGCTCACTGGAAAAAGCAATCCCGAGGCCGGATTTGATCCTGGAGCTGAGATATTAAAGCTCGCCGAAAGTGAAAAAAACGACCACCCCGGACCTGTCGTTTTGGCCGAGATCCCGACCCCGAGCGAGCGAGCCCAAACCCACCATTTGGGGTGTGAGCCGCCCCCGGGGTGGCCCACGCTCACTGGAAAAAGCAATCCCGAGGCCGGATTTGATCCTGGAGCTGAGATATTAAAGCTCGCCGAAAGTGAAAAAAACGACCACCCCGGACCTGTCGTTTTGGCCGAGATCCCGACCCCGAGCGAGCGAGCCCAAACCCACGAATTAGGGTGTGAGCTGCCTCCGGGGTGGCCCACGCTCACTGGAAAAAGCAATCCGAGGCCGGATTTGATCCTGGAGCTGAGATATTAAAGCTCGCCGAAAGTGAAAAAAACGACCACCCCGGACCTGTCGTTTTGGCCGAGATCCCGACCCCGAGCGAGCGAGCCCAAACCCACGAATTAGGGTGTGAGCCGCCTCCGGGGTGGCCCACGCTCACTGGAAAAAGCAATCCCGAGGCCGGATTTGATCCTGGAGCTGAGATATTAAAGCTCGCCGAAAGTGAAAAAAACGACCACCCCGGACCTGTCGTTTTGGCCGAGATCCCGACCCCGAGCGAGCGAGCCCAAACCCACGAATTAGGGTGTGAGCTGCCTCCGGGGTGGCCCACGCTCACTGGAAAAAGCAATCCCGAGGCCGGATTTGATCCTGGAGCTGAGATATTAAAGCTCGCCGAAAGTGAAAAAAACGACCACCCCGGACCTGTCGTTTTGGCCGAGATCCCGACCCCGAGCGAGCGAGCCCAAACCCACGAATTAGGGTGTGAGCCGCTTCCGGGGTGGCCCACGCTCACTGGAAAAAGCAATCCCGAGGCCGGATTTGATCCTGGAGCTGAGATATTAAAGCTCGCCGAAAGTGAAAAAAACAACCACCCCGGACCTGTCGTTTTGGCCGAGATCCCGACCCCGAGCGAGCGAGCCCAAACCCACCATTTGGGGTGTGAGCCGCCCCCGGGGTGGCCCACGCTCACTGGAAAAAGCAATCCCGAGGCCGGATTTGATCCTGGAGCTGAGATATTAAAGCTCGCCGAAAGTGAAAAAAACGACCACCCCGGACCTGTCGTTTTGGCCGAGATCCCGACCCCGAGCGAGCGAGCCCAAACCCATGAATTAGGGTGTGAGCTGCCTCCGGGGTGGCCCACGCTCACTGGAAAAAGCAATCCGAGGCCGGATTTGATCCTGGAGCTGAGATATTAAAGCTCGCCGAAAGTGAAAAAAACGACCACCCCGGACCTGTCGTTTTGGCCGAGATCCCGACCCCGAGCGAGCGAGCCCAAACCCACCATTTGGGGTGTGAGCCGCCTCCGGGGTGGCCCACGCTCACTGGAAAAAGCAATCCCGAGGCCGGATTTGATCCTGGAGCTGAGATATTAAAGCTCGCCGAAAGTGAAAAAAACGACCACCCCGGACCTGTCGTTTTGGCCGAGATCCCGACCCCGAGCGAGCGAGCCCAAACCCACCATTTGGGGTGTGAGCCGCCTCCGGGGTGGCCCACGCTCACTGGAAAAAGCAATCCCGAGGCCGGATTTGATCCTGGAGCTGAGATATTAAAGCTCGCCGAAAGTGAAAAAAACGACCACCCCGGACCTGTCGTTTTGGCCGAGATCCCGACCCCGAGCGAGCGAGCCAAAACCCACGAATTAGGGTGTGAGCTGCCTCCGGGGTGGCCCACGCTCACTGGAAAAAGCAATCCCGAGGCCGGATTTGATCCTGGAGCTGAGATATTAAAGCTCGCCGAAAGTGAAAAAAACGACCACCCCGGACCTGTCGTTTTGGCCGAGATCCCGACCCCGAGCGAGCGAGCCAAAACCCACGAATTAGGGTGTGAGCTGCCTCCGGGGTGGCCCACGCTCACTGGAAAAAGCAATCCCGAGGCCGGATTTGATCCTGGAGCTGAGATATTAAAGCTCGCCGAAAGTGAAAAAAACGACCACCCCGGACCTGTCGTTTTGGCCGAGATCCCGACCCCGAGCGAGCGAGCCCAAACCCACGAATTAGGGTGTGAGCCGCTTCCGGGGTGGCCCACGCTCACTGGAAAAAGCAATCCCGAGGCCGGATTTGATCCTGGAGCTGAGATATTAAAGCTCGCCGAAAGTGAAAAAAACAACCACCCCGGACCTGTCGTTTTGGCCGAGATCCCGACCCCGAGCGAGCGAGCCCAAACCCATGAATTAGGGTGTGAGCTGCCTCCGGGGTGGCCCACGCTCACTGGAAAAAGCAATCCGAGGCCGGATTTGATCCTGGAGCTGAGATATTAAAGCTCGCCGAAAGTGAAAAAAACGACCACCCCGGACCTGTCGTTTTGGCCGAGATCCCGACCCCGAGCGAGCGAGCCCAAACCCACCATTTGGGGTGTGAGCCGCCTCCGGGGTGGCCCACGCTCACTGGAAAAAGCAATCCCGAGGCCGGATTTGATCCTGGAGCTGAGATATTAAAGCTCGCCGAAAGTGAAAAAAACGACCACCCCGGACCTGTCGTTTTGGCCGAGATCCCGACCCCGAGCGAGCGAGCCCAAACCCACCATTTGGGGTGTGAGCCGCCTCCGGGGTGGCCCACGCTCACTGGAAAAAGCAATCCCGAGGCCGGATTTGATCCTGGAGCTGAGATATTAAAGCTCGCCGAAAGTGAAAAAAACGACCACCCCGGACCTGTCGTTTTGGCCGAGATCCCGACCCCGAGCGAGCGAGCCCAAACCCACCATTTGGGGTGTGAGCCGCCCCCGGGGTGGCCCACGCTCACTGGAAAAAGCAATCCCGAGGCCGGATTTGATCCTGGAGCTGAGATATTAAAGCTCGCCGAAAGTGAAAAAAACGACCACCCCGGACCTGTCGTTTTGGCCGAGATCCCGACCCCGAGCGAGCGAGCCCAAACCCATGAATTAGGGTGTGAGCTGCCTCCGGGGTGGCCCACGCTCACTGGAAAAAGCAATCCGAGGCCGGATTTGATCCTGGAGCTGAGATATTAAAGCTCGCCGAAAGTGAAAAAAACGACCACCCCGGACCTGTCGTTTTGGCCGAGATCCCGACCCCGAGCGAGCGAGCCCAAACCCACCATTTGGGGTGTGAGCCGCCTCCGGGGTGGCCCACGCTCACTGGAAAAAGCAATCCCGAGGCCGGATTTGATCCTGGAGCTGAGATATTAAAGCTCGCCGAAAGTGAAAAAAACGACCACCCCGGACCTGTCGTTTTGGCCGAGATCCCGACCCCGAGCGAGCGAGCCCAAACCCACCATTTGGGGTGTGAGCCGCCTCCGGGGTGGCCCACGCTCACTGGAAAAAGCAATCCCGAGGCCGGATTTGATCCTGGAGCTGAGATATTAAAGCTCGCCGAAAGTGAAAAAAACGACCACCCCGGACCTGTCGTTTTGGCCGAGATCCCGACCCCGAGCGAGCGAGCCAAAACCCACGAATTAGGGTGTGAGCTGCCTCCGGGGTGGCCCACGCTCACTGGAAAAAGCAATCCCGAGGCCGGATTTGATCCTGGAGCTGAGATATTAAAGCTCGCCGAAAGTGAAAAAAACGACCACCCCGGACCTGTCGTTTTGGCCGAGATCCCGACCCCGAGCGAGCGAGCCAAAACCCACGAATTAGGGTGTGAGCTGCCTCCGGGGTGGCCCACGCTCACTGGAAAAAGCAATCCCGAGGCCGGATTTGATCCTGGAGCTGAGATATTAAAGCTCGCCGAAAGTGAAAAAAACGACCACCCCGGACCTGTCGTTTTGGCCGAGATCCCGACCCCGAGCGAGCGAGCCCAAACCCACCATTTGGGGTGTGAGCCGCCTCCGGGGTGGCCCACGCTCACTGGAAAAAGCAATCCCGAGGCCGGATTTGATCCTGGAGCTGAGATATTAAAGCTCGCCGAAAGTGAAAAAAACGACCACCCCGGACCTGTCGTTTTGGCCGAGATCCCGACCCCGAGCAAGCGAGCACAAACCCACCATTTGGGGTGTGAGCCGCCTCCGGGGTGGCCCACGCTCACTGGAAAAAGCAATCCCGAGGCCGGATTTGATCCTGGAGCTGAGATATTAAAGCTCGCCGAAAGTGAAAAAAACGACCACCCCGGACCTGTCGTTTTGGCCGAGATCCCGACCCCGAGCGAGCGAGCCCAAACCCACCATTTGGGGTGTGAGCCGCCTCCGGGGTGGCCCACGCTCACTGGAAAAAGCAATCCCGAGGCCGGATTTGATCCTGGAGCTGAGATATTAAAGCTCGCCGAAAGTGAAAAAAACGACCACCCCGGACCTGTCGTTTTGGCCGAGATCCCGACCCCGAGCAAGCGAGCACAAACCCACCATTTGGGGTGTGAGCCGCCTCCGGGGTGGCCCACGCTCACTGGAAAAAGCAATCCCGAGGCCGGATTTGATCCTGGAGCTGAGATATTAAAGCTCGCCGAAAGTGAAAAAAACGACCACCCCGGACCTGTCGTTTTGGCCGAGATCCCGACCCCGAGCGAGCGAGCCCAAACCCACCATTTGGGGTGTGAGCCGCCTCCGGGGTGGCCCACGCTCACTGGAAAAAGCAATCCCGAGGCCGGATTTGATCCTGGAGCTGAGATATTAAAGCTCGCCGAAAGTGAAAAAAACGACCACCCCGGACCTGTCGTTTTGGCCGAGATCCCGACCCCGAGCGAGCGAGCCCAAACCCACGAATTAGGGTGTGAGCCGCCTCCGGGGTGGCCCACGCTCACTGGAAAAAGCAATCCCGAGGCCGGATTTGATCCTGGAGCTGAGATATTAAAGCTCGCCGAAAGTGAAAAAAACGACCACCCCGGACCTGTCGTTTTGGCCGAGATCCCGACCCCGAGCGAGCGAGCCCAAACCCACGAATTAGGGTGTGAGCTGCCTCCGGGGTGGCCCACGCTCACTGAAAAAAGCAATCCCGAGGCCGGATTTGATCCTGGAGCTGAGATATTAAAGCTCGCCGAAAGTGAAAAAAACGACCACCCCGGACCTGTCGTTTTGGCCGGAATCTCGACCCCGAGCGAGCGAGCCCAAACCCACGAATTAGGGTGTGAGCCGCCTCCGGGGTGGCCCACGCTCACTGGAAAAAGCAATCCCGAGGCCGGATTTGATCCTGGAGCTGAGATATTAAAGCTCGCCGAAAGTGAAAAAAACAACCACCCCGGACCTGTCGTTTTGGCCGAGATCCCGACCCCGAGCGAGCGAGCCCAAACCCACCATTTGGGGTGTGAGCCGCCCCCGGGGTGGCCCACGCTCACTGGAAAAAGCAATCCCGAGGCCGGATTTGATCCTGGAGCTGAGATATTAAAGCTCGCCGAAAGTGAAAAAAACGACCACCCCGGACCTGTCGTTTTGGCCGAGATCCCGACCCCGAGCGAGCGAGCCCAAACCCACGAATTAGGGTGTGAGCTGCCTCCGGGGTGGCCCACGCTCACTGGAAAAAGCAATCCGAGGCCGGATTTGATCCTGGAGCTGAGATATTAAAGCTCGCCGAAAGTGAAAAAAACGACCACCCCGGACCTGTCGTTTTGGCCGAGATCCCGACCCCGAGCGAGCGAGCCCAAACCCACGAATTAGGGTGTGAGCCGCCTCCGGGGTGGCCCACGCTCACTGGAAAAAGCAATCCCGAGGCCGGATTTGATCCTGGAGCTGAGATATTAAAGCTCGCCGAAAGTGAAAAAAACGACCACCCCGGACCTGTCGTTTTGGCCGAGATCCCGACCCCGAGCGAGCGAGCCCAAACCCACGAATTAGGGTGTGAGCTGCCTCCGGGGTGGCCCACGCTCACTGGAAAAAGCAATCCCGAGGCCGGATTTGATCCTGGAGCTGAGATATTAAAGCTCGCCGAAAGTGAAAAAAACGACCACCCCGGACCTGTCGTTTTGGCCGAGATCCCGACCCCGAGCGAGCGAGCCCAAACCCACCATTTGGGGTGTGAGCCGCCTCCGGGGTGGCCCACGCTCACTGGAAAAAGCAATCCCGAGGCCGGATTTGATCCTGGAGCTGAGATATTAAAGCTCGCCGAAAGTGAAAAAAACGACCACCCCGGACCTGTCGTTTTGGCCGAGATCCCGACCCCGAGCGAGCGAGCCCAAACCCACCATTTGGGGTGTGAGCCGCCTCCGGGGTGGCCCACGCTCACTGGAAAAAGCAATCCCGAGGCCGGATTTGATCCTGGAGCTGAGATATTAAAGCTCGCCGAAAGTGAAAAAAACGACCACCCCGGACCTGTCGTTTTGGCCGAGATCCCGACCCCGAGCGAGCGAGCCAAAACCCACGAATTAGGGTGTGAGCTGCCTCCGGGGTGGCCCACGCTCACTGGAAAAAGCAATCCCGAGGCCGGATTTGATCCTGGAGCTGAGATATTAAAGCTCGCCGAAAGTGAAAAAAACAACCACCCCGGACCTGTCGTTTTGGCCGAGATCCCGACCCCGAGCGAGCGAGCCCAAACCCACCATTTGGGGTGTGAGCCGCCTCCGGGGTGGCCCACGCTCACTGGAAAAAGCAATCCCGAGGCCGGATTTGATCCTGGAGCTGAGATATTAAAGCTCGCCGAAAGTGAAAAAAACGACCACCCCGGACCTGTCGTTTTGGCCGAGATCCCGACCCCGAGCGAGCGAGCACAAACCCACCATTTGGGGTGTGAGCCGCCTCCGGGGTGGCCCACGCTCACTGGAAAAAGCAATCCCGAGGCCGGATTTGATCCTGGAGCTGAGATATTAAAGCTCGCCGAAAGTGAAAAAAACAACCACCCCGGACCTGTCGTTTTGGCCGAGATCCCGACCCCGAGCGAGCGAGCACAAACCCACCATTTGGGGTGTGAGCCGCCTCCGGGGTGGCCCACGCTCACTGGAAAAAGCAATCCCGAGGCCGGATTTGATCCTGGAGCTGAGATATTAAAGCTCGCCGAAAGTGAAAAAAACGACCACCCCGGACCTGTCGTTTTGGCCGAGATCCCGACCCCGAGCGAGCGAGCCCAAACCCACGAATTAGGGTGTGAGCCGCCTCCGGGGTGGCCCACGCTCACTGGAAAAAGCAATCCCGAGGCCGGATTTGATCCTGGAGCTGAGATATTAAAGCTCACCGAAAGTGAAAAAAACGACCACCCCGGACCTGTCGTTTTGGCCGAGATCCCGACCCCGAGCGAGCGAGCCCAAACCCACCATTTGGGGTGTGAGCCGCCTCCGGGGTGGCCCACGCTCACTGGAAAAAGCAATCCCGGGGCCGGATTTGATCCTGGAGCTGAGATATTAAAGCTCGCCGAAAGTGAAAAAAACGACCACCCCGGACCTGTCGTTTTGGCCGAGATCCCGACCCCGAGCGAGCGAGCCCAAACCCACGAATTAGGGTGTGAGCCGCCTCCGGGGTGGCCCACGCTCACTGGAAAAAGCAATCCCGAGGCCGGATTTGATCCTGGAGCTGAGATATTAAAGCTCGCCGAAAGTGAAAAAAACGACCACCCCGGACCTGTCGTTTTGGCCGAGATCCCGACCCCGAGCGAGCGAGCCCAAACCCACGAATTAGGGTGTGAGCTGCCTCCGGGGTGGCCCACGCTCACTGAAAAAAGCAATCCCGAGGCCGGATTTGATCCTGGAGCTGAGATATTAAAGCTCGCCGAAAGTGAAAAAAACGACCACCCCGGACCTGTCGTTTTGGCCGGAATCTCGACCCCGAGCGAGCGAGCCCAAACCCACGAATTAGGGTGTGAGCCGCCTCCGGGGTGGCCCACGCTCACTGGAAAAAGCAATCCCGAGGCCGGATTTGATCCTGGAGCTGAGATATTAAAGCTCGCCGAAAGTGAAAAAAACAACCACCCCGGACCTGTCGTTTTGGCCGAGATCCCGACCCCGAGCGAGCGAGCCCAAACCCACCATTTGGGGTGTGAGCCGCCCCCGGGGTGGCCCACGCTCACTGGAAAAAGCAATCCCGAGGCCGGATTTGATCCTGGAGCTGAGATATTAAAGCTCGCCGAAAGTGAAAAAAACGACCACCCCGGACCTGTCGTTTTGGCCGAGATCCCGACCCCGAGCGAGCGAGCCCAAACCCACGAATTAGGGTGTGAGCTGCCTCCGGGGTGGCCCACGCTCACTGGAAAAAGCAATCCGAGGCCGGATTTGATCCTGGAGCTGAGATATTAAAGCTCGCCGAAAGTGAAAAAAACGACCACCCCGGACCTGTCGTTTTGGCCGAGATCCCGACCCCGAGCGAGCGAGCCCAAACCCACGAATTAGGGTGTGAGCCGCCTCCGGGGTGGCCCACGCTCACTGGAAAAAGCAATCCCGAGGCCGGATTTGATCCTGGAGCTGAGATATTAAAGCTCGCCGAAAGTGAAAAAAACGACCACCCCGGACCTGTCGTTTTGGCCGAGATCCCGACCCCGAGCGAGCGAGCCCAAACCCACGAATTAGGGTGTGAGCTGCCTCCGGGGTGGCCCACGCTCACTGGAAAAAGCAATCCCGAGGCCGGATTTGATCCTGGAGCTGAGATATTAAAGCTCGCCGAAAGTGAAAAAAACGACCACCCCGGACCTGTCGTTTTGGCCGAGATCCCGACCCCGAGCGAGCGAGCCCAAACCCACCATTTGGGGTGTGAGCCGCCTCCGGGGTGGCCCACGCTCACTGGAAAAAGCAATCCCGAGGCCGGATTTGATCCTGGAGCTGAGATATTAAAGCTCGCCGAAAGTGAAAAAAACGACCACCCCGGACCTGTCGTTTTGGCCGAGATCCCGACCCCGAGCGAGCGAGCCCAAACCCACCATTTGGGGTGTGAGCCGCCTCCGGGGTGGCCCACGCTCACTGGAAAAAGCAATCCCGAGGCCGGATTTGATCCTGGAGCTGAGATATTAAAGCTCGCCGAAAGTGAAAAAAACGACCACCCCGGACCTGTCGTTTTGGCCGAGATCCCGACCCCGAGCGAGCGAGCCAAAACCCACGAATTAGGGTGTGAGCTGCCTCCGGGGTGGCCCACGCTCACTGGAAAAAGCAATCCCGAGGCCGGATTTGATCCTGGAGCTGAGATATTAAAGCTCGCCGAAAGTGAAAAAAACAACCACCCCGGACCTGTCGTTTTGGCCGAGATCCCGACCCCGAGCGAGCGAGCCCAAACCCACCATTTGGGGTGTGAGCCGCCTCCGGGGTGGCCCACGCTCACTGGAAAAAGCAATCCCGAGGCCGGATTTGATCCTGGAGCTGAGATATTAAAGCTCGCCGAAAGTGAAAAAAACGACCACCCCGGACCTGTCGTTTTGGCCGAGATCCCGACCCCGAGCGAGCGAGCACAAACCCACCATTTGGGGTGTGAGCCGCCTCCGGGGTGGCCCACGCTCACTGGAAAAAGCAATCCCGAGGCCGGATTTGATCCTGGAGCTGAGATATTAAAGCTCGCCGAAAGTGAAAAAAACAACCACCCCGGACCTGTCGTTTTGGCCGAGATCCCGACCCCGAGCGAGCGAGCACAAACCCACCATTTGGGGTGTGAGCCGCCTCCGGGGTGGCCCACGCTCACTGGAAAAAGCAATCCCGAGGCCGGATTTGATCCTGGAGCTGAGATATTAAAGCTCGCCGAAAGTGAAAAAAACGACCACCCCGGACCTGTCGTTTTGGCCGAGATCCCGACCCCGAGCGAGCGAGCCCAAACCCACGAATTAGGGTGTGAGCCGCCTCCGGGGTGGCCCACGCTCACTGGAAAAAGCAATCCCGAGGCCGGATTTGATCCTGGAGCTGAGATATTAAAGCTCACCGAAAGTGAAAAAAACGACCACCCCGGACCTGTCGTTTTGGCCGAGATCCCGACCCCGAGCGAGCGAGCCCAAACCCACCATTTGGGGTGTGAGCCGCCTCCGGGGTGGCCCACGCTCACTGGAAAAAGCAATCCCGGGGCCGGATTTGATCCTGGAGCTGAGATATTAAAGCTCGCCGAAAGTGAAAAAAACGACCACCCCGGACCTGTCGTTTTGGCCGAGATCCCGACCCCGAGCGAGCGAGCCCAAACCCACCATTTGGGGTGTGAGCCGCCTCCGGGGTGGCCCACGCTCACTGGAAAAAGCAATCCCGAGGCCGGATTTGATCCTGGAGCTGAGATATTAAAGCTCGCCGAAAGTGAAAAAAACGACCACCCCGGACCTGTCGTTTTGGCCGAGATCCCGACCCCGAGCGAGCGAGCCAAAACCCACGAATTAGGGTGTGAGCTGCCTCCGGGGTGGCCCACGCTCACTGGAAAAAGCAATCCGAGGCCGGATTTGATCCTGGAGCTGAGATATTAAAGCTCGCCGAAAGTGAAAAAAACGACCACCCCGGACCTGTCGTTTTGGCCGAGATCCCGACCCCGAGCGAGCGAGCCCAAACCCACCATTTGGGGTGTGAGCCGCCTCCGGGGTGGCCCACGCTCACTGGAAAAAGCAATCCCGAGGCCGGATTTGATCCTGGAGCTGAGATATTAAAGCTCGCCGAAAGGGAAAAAAACGACCACCCCGGACCAGTCGTCTTGGCCGAGATCCCGACCCCGAGCGAGCGAGCCCAAACCCACGAATTAGGGTGTGAGCCGCCTCCGGGGTGGCCCACGCTCACTGGAAAAAGCAATCCCGAGGCCGGATTTGATCCTGGAGCTGAGATATTAAAGCTCGCCGAAAGTGAAAAAAACGACAGGTCCGGGGTGGTCGTTTTTTTCACTTTTTCACTTTCGGCGAGCTTTAAAATCTCAGCTCCAGGATCAAATGATCCTGGAGCTGAGATTTTAAAGCTCGCCGAAAGGGAAAAAAACGACCACCCCGGACCAGTCGTCTTGGCCGAGATCCCGACCCCGAGCGAGCGAGCCCAAACCCACCATTTGGGGTGTGAGCCGCCTACGGGGTGGCCCACGCTCACTGGAAAAAGCAATCCCGAGGCCGGATTTGATCCTGGAGCTGAGATATTAAAGCTCGCCGAAAGTGAAAAAAACGACCACCCCGGACCTGTCGTTTTGGCCGAGATCCCGACCCCGAGCGAGCGAGCCCAAACCCACCATTTGGGGTGTGAGCCGCCTCCGGGGTGGCCCACGCTCACTGGAAAAAGCAATCCCGAGGCCGGATTTGATCCTGGAGCTGAGATATTAAAGCTCGCCGAAAGGGAAAAAAACGACCACCCCGGACCAGTCGTCTTGGCCGAGATCCCGACCCCGAGCGAGCGAGCCCAAACCCACGAATTAGGGTGTGAGCCGCCTCCGGGGTGGCCCACGCTCACTGGAAAAAGCAATCCCGAGGCCAGATTTGATCCTGGAGCTGAGATATTAAAGCTCGCCGAAAGTGAAAAAAACGACCACCCCGGACCTGTCGTTTTGGCCGAGATCCCGACCCCGAGCGAGCGAGCCCAAACCCACCATTTGGGGTGTGAGCCGCCTCCGGGGTGGCCCACGCTCACTGGAAAATGCAATCCCGAGGCCGGATTTGATCCTGGAGCTGAGATATTAAAGCTCGCCGAAAGTGAAAAAAACGACCACCCCGGACCTGTCGTTTTGGCCGAGATCCCGACCCCGAGCGAGCGAGCCCCAACCCACCATTTGGGGTGTGAGCCGCCTCCGGGGTGGCCCACGCTCACTGGAAAAAGCAATCCCGAGGCCGGATTTGATCCTGGAGCTGAGATATTAAAGCTCGCCGAAAGTGAAAAAAACGACCACCCCGGACCAGTCGTCTTGGCCGAGATCCCGACCCCGAGCGAGCGAGCCCAAACCCACCATTTGGGGTGTGAGCCGCCTACGGGGTGGCCCACGCTCACTGGAAAAAGCAATCCCGAGGCCGGATTTGATCCTGGAGCTGAGATATTAAAGCTCGCCGAAAGTGAAAAAAACGACCACCCCGGACCTGTCGTTTTGGCCGAGATCCCGACCCCGAGCGAGCGAGCCCAAACCCACCATTTGGGGTGTGAGCCGCCTCCGGGGTGGCCCACGCTCACTGGAAAAAGCAATCCCGAGGCCGGATTTGATCCTGGAGCTGAGATATTAAAGCTCGCCGAAAGGGAAAAAAACGACCACCCCGGACCAGTCGTCTTGGCCGAGATCCCGACCCCGAGCGAGCGAGCCCAAACCCACGAATTAGGGTGTGAGCCGCCTCCGGGGTGGCCCACGCTCACTGGAAAAAGCAATCCCGAGGCCAGATTTGATCCTGGAGCTGAGATATTAAAGCTCGCCGAAAGTGAAAAAAACGACCACCCCGGACCTGTCGTTTTGGCCGAGATCCCGACCCCGAGCGAGCGAGCCCAAACCCACCATTTGGGGTGTGAGCCGCCTCCGGGGTGGCCCACGCTCACTGGAAAATGCAATCCCGAGGCCGGATTTGATCCTGGAGCTGAGATATTAAAGCTCGCCGAAAGTGAAAAAAACGACCACCCCGGACCTGTCGTTTTGGCCGAGATCCCGACCCCGAGCGAGCGAGCCCCAACCCACCATTTGGGGTGTGAGCCGCCTCCGGGGTGGCCCACGCTCACTGGAAAAAGCAATCCCGAGGCCGGATTTGATCCTGGAGCTGAGATATTAAAGCTCGCCGAAAGTGAAAAAAACGACCACCCCGGACCTGTCGTTTTGGCCGAGATCCCGACCCCGAGCGAGCGAGCCCAAACCCACGAATTAGGGTGTGAGCTGCCTCCGGGGTGGCCCACGCTCACTGGAAAAAGCAATCCCGAGGCCAGATTTGATCCTGGAGCTGAGATATTAAAGCTCGCCGAAAGTGAAAAAAACGACCACCCCGGACCTGTCGTTTTGGCCGAGATCCCGACCCCGAGCGAGCGAGCCCAAACCCACCATTTGGGGTGTGAGCCGCCTCCGGGGTGGCCCACGCTCACTGGAAAAAGCAATCCCGAGGCCGGATTTGATCCTGGAGCTGAGATATTAAAGCTCGCCGAAAGTGAAAAAAACGACCACCCCGGACCTGTCGTTTTGGCCGAGATCCCGACCCCGAGCGAGCCTCCGGGGGTGGCCCACGCTCACTGGAAAAAGCAATCCCGAGGCCGGATTTGATCCCGGAGCTGAGATATTAAAGCTCGCCGAAAGTGAAAAAAACGACCACCCCGGACCTGTCATTTTGGCCGAGATCCCGACCCCGAGCGAGCGAGCCCAACCTCACCATTTGGGGTACTAGGTGGCCCACGCTCACTGGAATAAGCAATCCCGATGCCGAAAGACCCCAAGCCAAGATCCTTACCCTCACTGGAAATTCGAGGGTTAAAAACCACCCCTTACCTGTCATCCTCGCCCAAGATCCCAACCCCAAATGAGCGAGCCCAACCCAACGTATTGGGGTGTTAACCGACTCCTAGGTGGCCCACGCTCACCGGAATAACCAATCCCGATGCCGGAAGTTGCTGCCCAGCTGAATCCTATCCCTCGCTGGAAGTGCTTCATTGCGACCACCTGTCGTCCTCGCACGGGATCCCGACCCGGTTATAGCAGTGACAGAAAATGTTGGTATTTCTTTCCCCCCCCCTTTTTTTCCTATTTGGTGCTATCTTACTTCCACACTCTCATCCCAGCAAGTCCATGCTCTCGTCGTTGGATTGCCAACCAACTCTTGTCTCACTGGGTCCGCGCTAATTCGGTCATCGTTGGGGAGCGATGTCCCTCTCTTGACTTTGAAGAGTATATTACAAGTAGCATGCACTTTGTTTTTCATTTGTTGTACACTTGACCAAGAAAAATTTAAAATAAAAAAATAAAGAATACACAGATTAAAAAAATGATGAACTTTTTTTGTTTTGGAAAAAAAATGGAAAAAATAAATGAAAACATTCAATGCAAAAGACTTTTATTCATCGCAGACTTGACTACAAAAAACTTCAACACTAACAAGGAACTCTTCAGCTGTCTGATAGCCCAGAAGTATATCACTTCTCACAACTCGCAGGCAGTCTGCCACAGCTCTCCTCTTATGGGTGCGTCGCCACGCCGTTCCAGTCGACCTCGTTGTTGAAGCAGCGTCTCCATCTCCTCGTTGAGGCGGCGTCTCGATCTCCTCGTCGCTGGACCGTCGTCCCGCTCTCGTCGCCGCGACGTCCCGTTCATTTCGCACTGACTGAAAGATGCAGACACAAAAACACACACACAAAGACACGCTCACACAGACACACATTTCATGTCATACTCGCCCCAGGTATCGTTGCAGCATAGTTTCGCTCTGTCGGTGATTTCGTCGGAGCGGCCTCCCGCTCGTTTCACACAGACATATAGGCAGAAAAAGGGAAAAAGAAAAAAATAGACGCAGAAACAGGCATACGGAGACACACATTTCATTCCATACTCACCCCAGATGACTTGACAACAAAAACTTCAACACTAACAAGGAACTCTCTATCTCAATCTCTCATAGCCCAGAAGTGTATCAACATGTAGAGAGGTGATAACATGAAGGCAATCGGCCGCAGCTCTTGTCGTTGGTGTAGCGTAGACGTCCCTCTCTTGACTTTGGAGAGTATATTACAAGTAGCACGCACTTCGTTTTTCATTTGTTGTACACTTGACCACACATTAAAATAAATAAATAAAATGAAGCATACACAGATTACGAAACTGATGGACTTGGGGTTTTTTTGTTTTCTTTCTTGTATCATGAAAAAGGAATAATAAAAAAGACCCAAAGCACAAGACTTTTATTCATCGCAAATTTGACAACAAAAAACACGAACAAGGAACTATCTATCGCTATCTCTGATAGCCCATAAGTGTATCAACATATAAAGAGTTGAAAAGTCGAAGGCAATCTGCCGCAGCTCTCCTCGTTGGGGAGCGGCATTGCCTTGTCGTTGAAGCAGCGTCTCCATCTCCTCGTTGAAGCAGCATCTCCATCTTCTCGTTGAAGCAGCGTCTCCATCTCCTCGTTGAAGCAGCGTCTCCATCTCCTCGTTGAAGCAGCGTCTCCATCTTCTCGTTGAAGCAGCGTCTCCATCTCCTCGTTGAAGCAGCGTCTCCATCTCCTCGTTGAAGCTGCGTCTCCATCTCCTCGACGCTGGATCGTCGTCCCGCTCTCGTCGTCGCTGGTGCAACGTCCCTCTCTCATCTCTGAAGCGACGTCCCGCTGTCGTCGTTGGAGCGACGCCCCGTTCATTTCACACCGACTGAAAGATGCTGACACGGAAACAGACACACACACACAGACGCACATTTTATTTCATACTCACCCCAGATATCATTGGAGCATAGTTTCGTCTCATATCGTGGCAGCGGTATCTCGCTGATGTTGTTGAAGCATACTGTTGCTGGTTTCAGTAGAGCATAGTCTTGCTCATTTCATTGTTGTGGTCTGTCTCGCTCATGTCGTTGAAGCGGTGTCATGCTCATTTCGTTGGAGCATAGTCTCGCTAATTTTGTCGGAGCGGTCTGTCTCGCTCATGTCGTTGGAGCGGCGTCCCGCTCGTTTCACAAAGACAGACAAACAGATACAGATACAAAAATACATGCAGAAACAGGCACACACAGATACACATTTCATTTCATACTCACCCCAGATATCGTTGGAGCATAGTTTCGCTCATGTCACTGGAGCATGCTCTAACTCATTTCATTGGAGCGGTCTGTCTCGCTCATATAGTTGGAGCGATGTCTCACTCATGTCGGAGTATACTGTTGCTCATGTCGTTGGAGCATAGTCTCGATCATTTTGTCGGAGTGGTGTCCCGCTCATTTCACACAGACAAACATATACAGACACAAAAATACATGCAGAAGCAGGCACACACAGATACACATTTAATTTCATACTCACCATCCCAGATATTGCTGGAGCATAGTTTCACTTCTATCGCTGGAGCATGCTTTCGCTCATGTCATTGTAGCGGTATCCCGCTCATTTCGCCGGAGCAGCATCTCGCTGGTTTCCTTGGAGCGGCATCCCGCTCATTTCATCAGAGTGGTGTCACACTCATTTCACACAGACAGAGACAGACACAAAAACGCACACAGAGACAGGCGCGCACAGACAATTATTTCATTTCATATTCACCCCAGATATCGTTGGAGTATAGTTTCACTGCTTTTGTTGGAGCATAGTCTTGCTTATTTTTCGTCGGAGCAGCGTCCTGCTTCAATACAGACATTGTTATATTATTTTTCTGCATGACTCCTCAAGGAAATACAAAACATTGTTTTACACATTTTACACCAGCAGAGGTCAGTGTGGGACTTTGTGGATGGACACTGGCAAACACACGCATACAGGCAGACACGCACACAGACACAGACACACACACACACACAAACATAGACACACCGGTTAATAGTTTTGTTGTTTTATACCAAATGTGGTAACTGTTTTTATGTACCTCAACATACAGACAAACAAACACATACACACACTGTTAGGTCCCAAAACAACAATTACTTTTCTTCGGTTCCGTGATCCGTGAGAGATGACAAATTAGTACACCAGAGCTATTGAAAAATCAAACCTTTATTTCTATCAATCCCTTATTTCTATGATCATTCGCGAATGGAGACAAACAGAAGCATACAACTCGCTGGCTGAGCTAGAGTTTGTCTGTCTTCAGTTTGAAAGTTCCCTGTTCATATTCTGTTCTGCTATTTTGCATACTTGCTTCGAATTGGTGGATCCCGGGGTCTCCCTTTACTATTGGATATCTTCATGCGTGCTGTCTGCATGTTCCAGGGCATGGTCTAGCCTAATTTGGTCATATCCTTTGTCCTTGTCTTTTTCTAATCATTCTGACTATCTTGTCTGTTTCTTCTCAGGTGCATTCCATCTTCGTTACAATCTAACCGTTGTACACAAATTTATTAGCTGTCGTACTGCTCAGCCTGCTCCTCTTCAATGTCCTCCCTAACTTGAACAATCGTACCACTCAGGCTGCTCTCTTCAATGTCATCCCTAACTTTGAACAATTGTAATTTACAAACATTCGTACCACTCAGGCTGGTCTCTTCTATGTCCTCCCTAACTTTGAACAATCGTACCACTCAGGCTGCTCTCTTCAATGTCATCCCTAACTTTGAACAATCTTAATTTACTAACATTCGTACCACTCAGGCTGGTCTCTTCTATGTCCTCCTTAACTTTGAACAATCGTAGTTTACTAACAGTCGTTACTCTTATCGTCAGCCAGCCATCCTCCTGTTGTTCATCCAAGCTTCAGTGATAATACATTTGTGCCTTGTGAGGTGGTTATACACTTTATCCAAACTCCAGTGATAATACATTTGTGCCTTGTGAGGTGGTTATACACTTGATTATAATACCCTTATGTGGTTGCGTGTAGCAAGCATTCATTAACTCTGCTTTGTACTTATTTGTTGCCCTCACAACACACACACCGGTTGATAGTTTTGTTGTTTTATACCACATGTGATAACTGTTTTTGTGTACCTCAATATACACAAACACAAATACAAAAACACAGACATACACACACAGGTCTCTCTTTCTCTCTCTCTTTCTCTCTCTTTCTCTCTCTCTCTTTGTCTATTTCTCTCTCTCTCTCTCTACCTTCCTAAACATGTATAATGCATAATATGATAAACGTACTACAGACAAAAGTGAGAAAATAAACTTCTTACCTTTTTTTTCCTCCCTTTTTTTCTAGTGTTACAATGAACGCTATCCTCTCCTCTCCGCTCCTCTCCTCTTCTCTCCTTTCTTCTTGCAGGGTTGCATATGAATGCACGTGATCCGTTGTCCCTTGTGTATGTGTGTGTGTGTGTGTGCGCGCGTAAGCATGTGCGTGTTTGGACAGACAACAGCCCTCAGTATTACCAACCTATCAGCGTGTCAAGGTTCTTTTTTCATGAGCTTGTTTCATCATTCATTGTCCCGTGTGTGTGCGACACATGAGCGGTAAGAAAGGATGATAACGATGATGATAAAGCAGCAGCAGCAACAACAACAACAGCAACAACAACAGCAGCAGCAGCAACAACAACAACAACAACAACAACAACAACAACAGCAGCAGCAGCAGTCTGCAAGTTACTGGAGACCATAGGAATGTTCACGTGAGTGTGAAAAAATAACAAATGAAAAATCAAATCAGTGCCGACTGTTCCGAGTATGTTTTCGAGCAGGAGACTTTGCACAGCGTGATAGAGGTCCCGTGCGCAGGCATCTACTCCAGTGCGGTAAAGTTGGACAGATATTCACAGATTCACAGGTTCTTAAAACACAAACGTTGTCTCTGTCCCATTGAAATAACATAGACTACGAGCAACAAGGAACAAAAGTTCGATATTTGGCAAAAAAAAAAAAAGCCGTCCTCCGCGCAGGACGTACACCATCGATCTCTATGCAAAACCCGCACCGGTATCCGGGCACCGTCTGCAAATTGCAAAACCGTAGAACGAAGCTACGAACAAAAATCAATAACTCGTCTTTTATACAGTGTAGACACTCCAAAATCACTACACACATAAGTAGTCTCCTTAGGTTTGTACTACAATAGCTGTTTTTGGAAAATATACATTTGGATTTCTTTTGTTAATTTTTATTGCGCTTTATCAATAATAATGCCAATATTGATCAATAACTACTGAATTACACATTGCAGACACTCCAAAATCTCTACACACATCATTAGTCTCTTCATGTTCATACTACAACAGCTGTTTTTGGAAAATATACTTTAGAATTTTTTTTGTCAAATTGTAATTATGATTTATCAATAATAATGGCAATAATGATCAATAACTCCACTGTTGTACATTGCAGACACTCCAAAATCACTGCATACATCACTAGTCTTCTCCTGATCCTACTACAATAGCAGTTTTTGGAAAATATACTTTAGAATTTCTTTTGTTAATTTATATTGAAATTTTTCAATAATAATGCCAATATAGTGTTCATGTTCATGCTCATGTTCATACTACAGCAGCTGTTTCTGAAAAATATACTTTTAATTTTTTTTTTATTGTGATTTATCAATAAAAATGCCAATATTGATCAATAACTCCATTGTTATACATTGCAGAGACTCCAAAATCTCTACACACATCAGTAGTGTCCTCATGTTCATACAACGACAGCTGTTCTTGGAAAATATACTTTTGAATTTTTTTGTCAATTTTTTATTGTGATTTAACAGTAATAATGCCAATATTGATCAATAACTCCAATGTTATACATTGCAGAAACTCCAAAATCTCTACACACATCAGTAGTCTCCTCATGTTCATACTACAACAGCTGTTTTTGGAAAATATACTTTTGAATGTTTTTGTTAATTTTGTATTGCATTTTATCAATTATGATGCCAAAATTGATCAATATTGGTCATACTGCAACTGCTGTTTTGGCATAATAGAGTTTTGTTTAATTCTGCTGATTGCTTTATTGCAATATTGACCAGTAACCTCAATATTGATCAATAACGTCACTGTTTTACATCATACAGACACTAAAATCACCCCACACATTAACAGCCTCCTTCTGGTCATACTACAACTGCTGTTTTGATAAAATATAGCCGTTTAATTTTGGTGAATAATCTATTGGGAATATTGATTGATAACCTCAATAGTGATCAGACAGACTTCAGAATCACCACATCAGCAGCCTGGTTTTGGTCATACTACATAAGCTGCTTTGAGAAAATGTACTTTAGGATCATTTTCTGTCACTTTTAAATTGCGATTTATCAATAATAATACTGATCAATAACTCCTCTGTTATACATTGCAGACACAAATTACTGCACACGTCACTGATCTCCTCGTGCTCAAACTACAACAGCTGTTTTGTGAAAATATCATTTTGCCTAATTTTGATGATTTTTTTGGGCTTAAATTCCAATCCTGTGTCACTCCTCTGAAACACACAACGATTAGAGTCACCCCAGACATTCAAGCGTACATGTTACTTCTTCTACAAATGAGAAATTACAGGAAAATGTTGTAGTGGAATTTTAAAGACGTTTTAATCAATTACATTTCACATGTTGAAATACTTACTCTTCTCAAGAGTAACTCAAAGACCAATAACTAACCAAACCCTTGACAAAAAATCCCTAAGTATCTTTTCCAAAAACAGCTTATGTAGTAGGATCATGAGGGGACTGCTGATGTGTGTAGTGATTTTGGGGCATCTGCAATGTACAACAATGGAGTTATTGATCAATATTGGCATCATTATTGGTAAATCGCAATATAAAAATTAACAAAAAAGATCCAAAAGTATATTTTCCCGAAACAGCTATTGTAGTACAAACCTAAGGAGACTACTTATGTGTGTGGTGATTTTGGAATGTCTGCACTGTGTAACTTAAAAGTTATTGATTTTTGTTCGTCGCTTCGTTCTGCGGTGTTGCAATTTGCAGACGGTCCCCGGCCACCGTACTACCACTCGTAGTCTATGTTATTTCAATGGGACAGAGACATCATTTGTGTTTTAAGAACCTGTCTTCTAAGATTTATTGAGCCCGGAAGTTCGAATCTCTGTGAAGAGATATCTGTGAATATCTGTCCAACTTTACCGCACTATCTACTCCATGCTCCACGACTTTGAGCCTCACAACTGTTACTATTGTAATAATTGCTTCCTCCCTCTGAGAGACACGGGTGTGCAAAGTATGCGGTCGCCCCCTTTAATTTTTCCCCGGTCTGGTCCCGCATGGAACATTCATACACAAGCAAGCTGAAGGAATCATAATCTTTATTAATCAATGACTAATTATATAATCAATGTGCCCACACACACGGGAGAAAAATAATTAAAATGGACTTCCCTGTCCGTGCGCAGCGAGACCCCACCGTCTTGCTGCAGAGTCAGTCCTGTCTTTGCACCTCCTGCACGCCGGGGTCGGGCAGTAGTGTCTGTCTGGGTTCCGCTACATTCACTTTCCTTACTATCTACTCAGGGATCCTCCGCTATCTTCCTCCGGGTTACTAGCTGCTCCCCGGTGTCTTCAGCGCCGGCGGTGCGAGCCCTCCGTGAACGCCACAGTCCCCGTCCAGTCCAGAGGCCACACTACCTGCCTCTCCGTCCGACGCGCTCCCTCTCTGCTCCTCCAATCCTCTTTAAAAAGCCACCTCATCAGCCCCTCAGGTGTGCAGGTGCAGTCCGCCAATCAGGTGGGCGAGCCCAAACAGTTCACAGCTGAGCCACTGCAGCTGTGCTCCATTCATCACACTACCCCCCTCCAAAAAAATTGACTCGTCCCAGAGTCCTTATAAAGAGACAGCATAGTCCTGACACCATGATGGGCGCCTCCGGGCTCATTCCAGCCGACGAGTTGACGCTTCCATCTGATGCTGGGGATGCGGCTCAACACCTAGCGAATACAGTTCTCCAGGAGCGGCAGGCCCACTGGCCTCCCGAGCAGAAACAGCTGGGGCCAATGCTACGGGCAGACCAGGCCCTTCCACAGCAGCACCACATCCAGCAGCAGATGCAGCAGGCAGGCTGGGACACTCCATGGCAGATGCATCCGGCCCCAACACCCCCTCAGCTGTGGACGCCACCGGCTGCCAGGACTCTCTGCCCACAGGTGGAATGACCATGGGCACAACTGGCACAGCCCTGGGCCTCCTCATTCATCCTCATTCATTCATCAACACTCTAGCCAGTGTCTCCGCTTCCTGATTAGGGATAGGATATGCTTCCATCCACTTTGAAAAATAGTCCCCCACCACCATGATGTACACATTTGAACGCTCAGTTTTAGGCAAGGGACCCAAGATATCTACAGCAATCCTCTCAAAGGGACATGAAGTGGCTGATGTCACCATAGGTGCCCATGGGGTTATCCCAGCTAGTTTATGGGACCCACATTCGATGCACTCCTGACACCATTTATGCAAATGAATCACCATTTTCACCTCAGGGTCAGAGTGCTGGGCCTTGGTCAAGACATCCTCCTCCAACAGGGGGTCTGGTGCTGGTACATCCTGTTGCCTGGACACCCCCTCCCCCTCTTGGCCCAAAGCACAGATCTGCCGTACCGGACTCCCCGTTTCATCTCCCCTGTACCCTGGAAGTCTGGACAACGCATCTGCGTTAGCATGAGCTTTGTCAGGTCTATGCACAATCTTATACTGGAACGTCGCCAGCTGCTCCAACCACCTTGGCAGCTGCCTCTCTACCCCATGAAAACTATGGAGCCAGCGGAGGGAGTGGTGGTCTGTCCTGAGTAAAAACTCTTTGCCCAGCAAGAAATGTTAAAAATATTTCGTTAAGTCACTACAGTTAACAGTTCTTTCTTAGTTGTGGCGTATTTACGTTCCTGTTTACTCAAGGCTCGGCTTGCATAAGCTTTTACTCTTTCCAAGCCATCCACCTCCTGCGAAAGAACAGCACCAACACCCACATCACTTGCATCCGTTTCCAAGATAAAGGTTCTCTGTGGGTCAGGATATGCCAAGACAGGGGCAGACATCAGACAGGTTTCCACTTTCTCAAATGCCTTTCACATCCCTCATCCCAGTGAAACCGTCTGCCTTTCTCCACACCTCCGTCTGGTTTTTAGGGGTGGGCCAGCCTCGTACAGCTTCGACTTTGCCAGGATCTGCCATCATCCCCTCTGCTGAAATGAAATGTCCAAGGTACTGAACTTTGGTGGAAAGAAAATTACATTTAGATGGTTTCACCTTGAGGTTGGCTGTCCTTAGTTTTGACAGCACCTGATCTAACCGCTGGAGGTGTTCTGCGAAGTCCTGCTCAAAAACAATGATGTCATCTAGATGTCATCTCGGCAAGTTGTCCACTGGAGGTCAGCCAACACCAAGTCCATAAGTCTCTGAAACGTACTAGGACTATGAGTTAGCCCAAATGGTAGCACATTAAACTCAAAGAGTCCCTGCCGTGTGATAAATGCAGTCTTTGGACAGTCTTGTGGATCCACCTCAACCTGCTAGTAACCACTGGCCAGGTTGAGAGTGGAAAACCACTTGGCACTGTGCAAACTATCGAGGGCATCATCAGTACGTGGGAGGGGGTAAGCATCCTTTCTGGTGACTTAATTTAACTTCCTATAATCAACACATAAGCGCAAACCCCCGTCCTTTTTTCTCACTGGTACCGCTGGTGCTGCCCAGGGGCTGCAGGAGGGTTGAATGATACCTGTGTCTTGCATTTGCTTGATATGGTCCGCCACCTCCTGTTGTAAGCTTTCCACTGTCTGTAGCAATACAGTCATCTGAGGGTCAGGGGGAGTGTTTAACACTGCATATCTGCGCCTTACTCGCTGTTTGACCATGCTCAAACTCTCCTATAAGTTCCAGTTCCGAAGCCAGATTTATGGCGGCCTCTAGCGTATCTGGTTTAGCACTGCGGAGCTGTATGTGCAGTTCCCCTACCCCCACACGAGCTACAAATTGTTCCCTTGCCAATAGATCTTGTGTGGCACCATTCGCAGCTGGATACGCTTTAGCAACTAAACGTCTCAGGGCATTACCAAATTCTCAAATTTGCTGACTCTGTAGGTAGTCTCCTCCTAGAGGAGAAACTAGCCCGATTCCAATCCTCACTCTCACAGGGGTCAAAACATTTATTTAGAGCTGCACGTAGATTCACATAGCTAGCTCTTTCTTCTGCAATTAATCCACAATAAACATCTTGGACCCTTCCCAATAACAACAGAGACATACATTTCAATTTAAGATCATCATTCCAATGATTAACCTCCACTGCCAATGCAAACTGTTGGGACCAGTCTGACCAATCAGGTTCACAGCTGAGCGACTGCAGCTATGCTCCATTCATCACACTAGTATTATGACCGCATGTGCGGGGGGAGGGAAGGCCCCGTAGCGGCTTCTACAGCCTTCTACAGCCTACAGCCCGCTGGTAGCGTCGTGCCTGCGACCCAGGGGGTAGAGAACATCCCACAATTGATATCATAATTGGACAAGACCAAAGGAGGAGATGAGAAGAACGATAGCGGCTGTGGTCCAAAGAAACCTGTATAACTGACTTGAATGAGTGATGTGTTGAGTTTTGATGACCACAAAGAAAACTGAGACCTAAAAATAAAGCGGTTCTGTGACATGAGATGTGTCTGTCATATTTCCTTTATTCTTTTTTTTCCCTTTTTCTATTTTTTTTTCCTTCTTACTATCATTCAAATAAAAAAAGACAAGATAACAGCTTCAGAATCATGGATGTCATCCACAACAAATCCAACGTTTTTCCCCCATCTCTATGTGTGTGTGCGTGTATGTGTGTGTGTTGTGTTTAGTGTGTGTGTGTGTATTGTGTGTTTGGTGTGTGTGTGTGTGTTTGGTTTGCCACTTGGGTACTCTTGGGCCGGCTGTGCACTTAGTGAGTGAGTGAGTGAGTGAGTGAATATGTTTTGTTTTGTTTTCAGAAGAAAAACAAACAACAAAAACAAAAACAAGATAACCGCTTCAGAATCACAGATTCACAGATGTCATGCAAGTCCAACAAACCCCCCCCCTCTGTGTGTATGTGTGTGCGTGTGCGTGTGCGTGTGCGTTTGTGTGTTTGTGCATGTGCCTGTGTGTGTGTGTGTGTGTGCTATGAACAGTCCATGCAAGCCTACCGCCCTCAAATACACAGGTGCACACACACACACAAAAACATATGCATGCATGCGCAGACAGACACAGATGCTAATTGTTGGCTATCACCGGGACAGCTTGACCCAGAGGACAATAGGAGGGTTAAATGCAAGTACATTAGTTATGAAACAAATTAAATGCACATGGTGTTTCCCCTAGAATTTCATTCAGGCCCGGTGGTACCCTGAAGAGAGAAACAGACAAAACCAAACAGACAAGACACGTGGACAACCTTGATAAACTGGTGGCTAAGCTGCTGACTACTCACAACTGCGACCCGACGTTATCTTCTTGTGATATTTTTTGACAGGTTGGATACCTACACTTATAATGCCTTCGTCATCTGGAGGTCACCGAGCCCAGATTAGGGCTTAGGAGAAACCTGCAGAAAAGGCGCCTCTGTTGAGGAATTTAGGAAAGCACTAGTGAGACCTCAAATTAGAAGAGGATTACATCTTTCAAGAGCAACAGCCTCTGGAACCATTGTGAGGAGGATTCAGGAAAAAGAAAAAATGTTCAGGATGAAAAGTGTTAGTAAAGATCCTTATCTTCTCACAGAGGTACTGTGAAATATTTGGACCCAAGGTGAACAAAAAAACACAATATACATGCACCCAGTGCAAGAAGTACATTTCTAGTACACACAAAGTGAAACTCTGCTGCTAACATGTGGTATAGTCTGGCATGAAAATGATTGTGTTCAGTGGGTATCATGTGTTATTGAGACAGATGTTCTATAAACTGACTTGAGTAGGTTAACTTTCTGATGAGATTCACCATGGTTTTGGAAAAATTTGCTCCATTTGTATATTTGTTGATTATGTTCCAGTTATGCCTGTTTTATGATGTGTTTCCTTATTTTGTTTCTATTCATAAATTAGACCTAAAGGTTACAAAAATTGTGTTGTTTATATTACTTGGGATGAGGTAAACATATGCAGAGTATTTTAACAAAAAAAAAAAGTTTTAATATGTTGAATTTAATGCCACAAAGTCCAATGCACAAGAAATGCAGAGAGATAGGCACTACTTTGGACACCAAAGCATGGCAAACAGAATGTAAAGCAAACAAACAAAAATATTTGCTGCAAATCTCTCCCCTTTGACAAACACAATTAAATCCTCAAAGACTAACTGTTTGAGAGATGCAGTCCAGTAGGCTATATATATGTGTATACATATATGAATATGGCATGCCACTCAGGAAGTTAGTCCTTTAATATATATTACATAAAATATATATTAAATTAAGTCTTTGTAGGCTTTGAAAGTGAGAGTTCATTGAATATATTCAGAGTTTATTCAATATATTCAAGATTAATATATTCAAAGATTAATTTTAATTTCCTTTATGGCTGGTTTGACCTCTGGCTTTGAAATCATATCTTTTCTGTGCATCGCTAAAGACAATGTAAGAATTAATTGTGTCAGAATTAATTTTTCTAAAAAAAAATCTTGACAAAAAATCTTGTGCCCTCCGTTTCCATTTCATTGGGTTTTTCCCTCCAATAAAAGTAGGTGTCATCCTTCGTTTCATTATAAAAGGTGTGCAGGTGTGCACAAATTGATAAATCGATGTGTATGTACAGTATGTGGTAACTGGAACTCTTATCTTTATCCCTTGTCCTTTGGCTTGTACATGATGAAATGATGGCTGTTAAAAGCGCATGTTGATTTTTATACATCTTTAAAATCAGATGTGTTGCCCGAGCTGTTAAATTTCAGTCCAACAAAGATCTATTTTTCACCTTTAATGTGTTTAAATGTGTTCTCTGAGGTCACCCTTGTAGGGTCAATTTTAAGACTCCTGTGATTGTAGCTTTTCAACAAGTATTGTAGGACATCAAAGTTTGCTGTAAAAAATTTCCACATTCTACCTTTTTAAGTGCAGTTAAAACTTTCAATGACATGACCTCGAGGTAGCTGGTTGTGGAAAAATGAATGATACTGTGTTTTGTCGTCAAACTCTCAAAACTTGTGTTAAAAATTCTTTCCTCACGTCAGTTTGCACTTTTTCAGGCGTCTGATATTCATAAAAAAATGGATTCAAATGCCCTTCTCACCTCAGTTGCACTTTTTCTCTTCAGAGCCCTTGCTTAAGATTTTTTGAAAAATATGTCATATACACTCAGACAGGGCTTGCACATTGCACAGGTCTGCTTGAAATTGGTTTAAAGGGCTTGGGGTCAAAATCCTGTTTCTGGGAAAATGCATTCTGGCTGGTTTGTGTAGAATATTATATATTTGTGTGTCCTGCGAGGATAAAAATGTTTCAGCATTTTCCAGAGCAACCGACTTTCCCATTTCATCTTGCACACAGCTGCTCTACCCCTCTGAAGCGACCCGGGTGGGCGTATTTTACACTATTTTCATGGAGTGTATCTCGGACATGTTGAAACCGAGAACTGAGAAGAATCCATAATTTTTTGAGTTCATCCAAGATACTTACAAAATAGTTGTTTTGCACAAGTTTGCTGGTAACAACTGATGGAAATATCAGTTCTTTTAAAATTACTTTAAATCTTATCTGACAAACCAGATTTGCTCATGAATTTGAAGGGGCCTTAGACACTGAACGTCTGAGGGGCAGCTGAAACAGCTCAGGGCGTGATGTAAGGGTGGCAGAGTCAGGGCCAGGTCGGTGGAGAGATCCTGTGATTCCATATACACCTCGCCCTCAGCGAGGTGTATATGGATCGTTTCTAATCAGTTTCTGAAGTCACAGTTTTAGAAAAAGGGTTCAAAAAGTTTGAAAGGTCTTTAGTTAGAAGACGCCCACTCCTGCTGCTTATCTTGCTTATGGGTATGTTCTTGTGGTGTTTTTTGAACAGTGGATATCGTACGCTCCGAACAAATGTCTTTTTTAGCAGGGAAAAGTGCAGCCTGTCTTAAATGAAAGAGGATTTTTTTTGGTCACCGGACTACTGTTCCAGTTGTGGCAACTGTGAAAAAGTGTGGTAATTTTATCACAAGTTTCTCCCATCTTTTCAGTCCAAGCTGAAAAAAGTAGAGTCAACACATAGCAAACAACTCCACAGTCTTAGTTAAAAAGGATGCAGAAAAAAAGTAATGTCTGGATTCCTGCTTACAGGAATCCCCTTCCCTGACACCCCCCATCTTGTACCTGAATATTCAGCCCCACCGACATCAAGGTCCCAGCACTGGGGGAGGAGAATTACGTTTTCTTTTCTTTTGGTGGGGCTGGTCAGTTTGCTCCTAAAGGTTTGCACAGTTCAGACGGCTCCTAAAGTGTCAAAACAGCCGTCTAGATCTTTTGGTAAAGACTGATAGAACAATGTCATAATAGGAAGCTTGTTGGGTGCTTTTTAATCGTTCGATACAGTCTGTTTCTCCTAGAGGTTTGCACAGCTCACATGGTGGTTCCTTCAGTGTCAAAGTTGAAGACTGTAAAGCGGGATGCCATCTCACCATTAATGGCACAAAGGTGCTTTTTAAGCTGTTGACCTTCACATTTGAATTAATGCCGTGCACAAACAGTCTGCATTAATGAACTATCAGTGACGTGTACCTTTCATTAGTATTCAGAGGGTGGGTGTGGGGGATTGCGTCATTTTTTGTTCTTTTGTTTGGGTGGGGTGGGTGTGATGTAACACCTGTCAAAAGTTTGATGGATGGGTTTTGCACCCCTCCCCCCATGGGTTTTGTACCCTATATTCTCTCACACATCATGGATCTGTAACCACCACTGGGGTTTACAGTGTTTTTTTGTGGTTTTACTGGTCTAAAATCCAGCTAGTTAATTTTTCTTAACACCGATCCAAACTGTGATGAATGTCCCCAAGGACCAGCTACTCTTTCTCATACGTTTTAGACGTGCCCCACTCCATCTCTGTATTGGACATCTGTTTTTGACTATCTCTCTGTCCTAACATCTCTTAATATTCATCCCTCACCTGTAACTGGCTTGTTTGCTGTCTGACCCACTGATCACCCGCTGCCATCTCACTTTGCTAGCGAGACATGTTATCCTGAGGCACTGGAAAAGTCTTCATGCCCCTTCTCATACACATTGGATAGAGATGACCCATATTTTGTGAAACTGAAAAAAAATATCTTCATGGCTCCAATGTTAAATTCTGAAAGATTTGGCAGCCCTTCTTAGAATGTTACATCCCTCCAACTCAATACTGTCTGAATGACTGATGGCACCCCTTGTACTGCATTTGTCTTATATCTTGCATTAACATCACTATACTTGGTGGTTGAATCCTATTCTCCACATACTGGTGTCGTATGTCTGCTTTGTTTTTCTCTTGAATTTGTTTTGTTCTTTTTCTTATTTCTATACTGATTATTTTATTTTCATTTATTAGGGTTAACTATGGTTTTTTATATAGATATACATATATACACTTTCACTTTTCCTCTCTGTGGTACTGTTGTAATACCCTTCTCTTACACTATCTCCATTGTCTATGTCACTTTGCACTTACTTACTTCATGTATTGCTGAATTAAATGATTATGTGTTGAAAATGTATAAATAAATCAAAAATGTAAAATAAATGTACATAAAATTAGCTATTAAAGAAGTTGCAAATAATGTAGATAGATAGATAGATAGATAGATAGATAGATAGATAGATAGATAGATAGATAGATAGATAGATAGATAGATAGATAGATAGATAGATAGATAGATAGATAGATAGATAGATAGATAGATATTGGCAGTTATCTTCAACCCTCAATCTTTGTCGACGTCATGACGTAGGCGTACGTGCTCTGGTCCGAGAACATACGCAGAACGTGCAGCGCTTCAACGAGGAAGGAAGATGGCGGATAACAAAGGCGACGAGGATATGGATACGGCTGCTAGTTCGGACTCAGTGCCTTCAGCCCAGGATACAGGGCAGCCAGAGAGTAAGGTCGACAATGCAGTGATAGTCATAGAAGCGAACACGAAGGGGGATGACGGACCAGAGTCCAGTGATCACGTTACCGAGGCACCTACACCCACCAGCGACGGAGGGGAGGTTAGCGGCGGAGCGGGACGGGAAGCCGATGGTTGCTGCGGCAGCTCCGTCAGCCCGGCTGGGTCCAGCGGAGCTAACGCCGAGCCCACATCTACCGAAACTCTGGCCTCTGGGGACACTCCTGTCGACGGAGCCAGTGCTGAAATGTCACCGGCTCCCGAGGCTCCTCCGGCTACGCCGGTATCTACTCCTATTAACCTGCTGGATACGTGCGCAGTGTGTAAACAAAGTCTCCAGAGCCGAGACTGTGAGCCCAAACTTCTGCCCTGTCTGCATTCGTTCTGCTTAAAGTGTATCCCCCAACCAGAGAGACAGATCAGTGTGCAGGTCCCCGGACCACACGGACAGGCTGACACACACATTGGTAAGTGTGTCCCTTTTACCTGGGATTTGTTATGTGACGTAAGCTAACAGGTAGCAGTTGCCGCCTGGCAGAAGCTGATACGACCTCACTGATGTTTGTTGTGGAGCCGAGGCCACACAGCAACTTACCGATCACCCCTGGTCAGGGGAGGTCTAGTCATGGGAGCGCTCGTTCAGATCGAGGTGTCGGTTAACAGGACTGCACCACTCCACAGATTGTTGTTGTGCCGTCTGAAGTAAACAAAGTCCCACCTCTTTGGGGAACCGGCTAACCGTCCAACCTGTAACCACTACCTCTCGCCATAATTGATGGAAGAGGTAGTAGTGATTAACAGGAACCAAAATCATCACTTGAGCAGGGAGGCTGAATGGGAAAACGACTTCAGGTGGACAACGTGTGTACTAAATCAGTGATGATTTAACACAGATGCCAGGCAAAACTAGTGCAAGTAGTGAATGGACTGGCTCTTACATAGAGCTTTTCTCGTCCTTATAACCACTCAGAGTGCTTTTACACGCTGACAATCACTTATTCATACGCTGGTGTCTGAGGCTGCTGTGAATGGTCCACATTATTTAACCCCTCCACATACAGTCACACACTGATGACACTGCATCAGGGGCAGTTTCAGGTTCAGTATCTCGCTCAAGAGACCCCTCAGTATGTAGGCTGCAGCAGGCTGCGATCGAACCACTGACCCTGTGATCTGTGGAAGTGGGTCCCTGAGCCCCACAGTGAGGCCGATTTCCAATAAATGGGCTGCATCTGTTGGCCTGCACCGCTGGCTATTGATAATCTCCACACTCCACACTGAGTGGGAACCAGTAGCAGAGAGGAAACGGTATAAAATCAATTCATCAGTAAGACATGGTGGACATCCCAAAATGAAAAGCTGATTCGATTGAGTAGCCGCTGGCAGACTCTTATGTGCACCTTCGAGGGGGTCACTATGCCGTCACACACATTAACCTCAAGCGAAGGGTGTGCATACAAAATTATTTTTGAAGAGAAAGGGGAATAAGTCAAAAATGATAAATATCCACTTTGCTTTGCAATTCTGGGTTGAAATATTCGCCCATATCTCCCCGAGTTTGGGAGATTGGGGCTTTCCATCAACCGAATCCTACCAAAAATGCACAAAATGGTGTTGCTGTTGACATCCATTCTATTGGTTTCACACAGGACTTCCATTATTTATTGCTTATGATAAACTCCGAGTGTGTGAATTAAATATGTTCATTCATTTAGAACGGCATCATGACCAAGGCCCAGGCCCCCATGGATCCTTTTAATGGCTCCTGAGACATTGATTCTCAATCCTACCTGCTTTTTCCTTACTTAAATTTAAGTTGACAACAACAAGAAGGAAAATCCATTCCATGGAAATTTTCTGGACATTTTCCAGGAATTTACATGAAATTTTCTACCCCTTCGCCACACTATTTGCAATGCAAAGCAAGGTATATGTCATCACGTGCCTGTTTTGCGCCGCAAAGCATATTCAATATGTCTCTTATTATTCTGATAATTAAACGCATGCTTTGCATTGCAAAGCCCGGTGAATTCTTGGCACTGCCCTGGGGCTTGCCATAAGCCACTGGACTCGCGCACCATAACAATAATCGTACGTGTTTCTTCTTCTTCTTCTTCTTCTTCTTCTTCTTCATCTTATTATTCATCTTCCATGTCAAATTCTGCTGGTGGACGCGACCTACGGCACTTTGCGCTGTGATAGCAGCAGAGTCTCTGCGTGTATGTGTACACACACGTGCGCACCCACGGACACATAAACTCATAAACGCTCACTCACACATGCACGCTCACGCTCACATTAGAGGTTGAAAGGGAATGGTATAAATAAAAGCAGCAAGAAGAGTTTTGTCTCAGGCGTGCTCTTCATTTAATATATCACAGTTAATGATTTGGAATCTGTTCAGAATCTCATCATGGTGTACAACACCCCCGCTGTAGCCCCCGCGGCACTCTCCCGATTTTCCGTGCAGGAATTTTTTAGTTTAAACATATACTTGAGTATGTATTGTACAGCTCAGTCCAGATGTTTTGCTAACGTGTAAACATCTGTTTCCTCAGCATCATCAAGTTCTTCTATTTTCTTGTACATCCATGATAAAGTTTGGACATACATGTATGGAAAAAGACAGAGAAAGTGACTGCCTGTCGTTCTTTGCTTACTGTTATTCATTGTGATTTACAGAGGCATGTTGCCGTCCAGCTTGTCAAATTTATGTTCCTTGAGTCCATTAAAAGATGGACACGTCACAACATCTGCCTGCTCGAGTCCATAACGTTGTTTTGTTTGACCCAGCACAGGCTCCAGGAGTCATTCATCAGCACAGCAGCTGCCGTTAGAAAGTATGCTTTCACAGATTCAACTTAGCGGACTCTACTTTCCATATTGTCTTTTGGTGACGACATTTTCTACGTTGTGAACACCTTTTGTCAGCTTTTTAAAAATGTTTTCATGAGGATCCTCACTTGGCCTGAGACTTGAAAGCAGACTTGAGAAAGTCAAACCCTTTGCTCTCGCAATTCCTCATGATGTAAAACAGATCGTGTGGAGCGAAAGTCAAGTTATTTAGCTCTACAACGCTAGTGCCATTGACACCATACACCAAGTTGTTGAGCTCTATAATGTCATCTATGCTATTAGTTACTCTAGATACTACACTGAGTTATGTAGACAGAAAAGCATGTGTATCCTGCATACTGTCATCCGTCTTTATTTCATGTCCCCTAGGAAGAGACATGAAATATAATCCAATGCATGTTGATGTTCAGTAGATGTAGGGAAGTATGTGTGACATGCCATTGTATACTATGCTATGACTGGGGCTGCGCAATGTATTGCAAATTTATCACATCCATGCTCTGCATATCAATATGGTTGACCAATCAAAGGAGCCCCATCACCCTATATACCTGTCCCCCATGTTTTTAACCTGCTCGGCTGAGCCTCTGATTGGCTCAAGTGTTACTAAGGGAACTCCATACTTGGTTTATGTATCGCAATCCTGATTCTTGAAGTCCTTATCACACATTTCCCAATTATCTTTTAGCTCTAGTTGTGATCCAACCATCCATCCATCCATCATCTCATCACTTAGGGCCCAGTGGTGTGGCAGGGCTCTATTTGTGGGTCACATAGTGTGAAGTCAGGGAGCACACTTTGGACAGGTTGACAGTCCTGCGTATTCTTTTTTTTTTTTTTTTTTTAAAGAATAAGCAGGAGAGGGGCCTTGTGGAAATAATGGAGACAGCACATGGCAGCAAAAAAGGGTTGTGACCTTAAGCCAGACAAGCGGTCTCACACAGTACAATTAAAAGTCACCAAGTCACAGGTTCTCAAAGAAAGAAGTTGACGAATCCATTATTTCCAGAGCAAATGAGGTGTCGTGTTCTGCATAGTGGGCAGAACATGCCCCTAATGGAAATGAACTGGGATGGACTTTCAGAGGCTGTGTAGCCCAGCTCCAGCCAGTGTGGTCTAGTGCTTTATGACTTGCCTGAAAGAATAAACTCCACTGCACCAGGCCCTGACCATCTCCGTGGCTCATTGAACCTTCTCAGAGCTCAAGTAGTTTTGAGGGACTCTTCAGTATGTTGAAGTAAGTAGTTCCAGAATCACTTTGGCCCAGACCTGCTCTTCAGCCTTCTTTTACGCAACACTCACCTCATCTTGTAATACACGGGCAGATGTCGAGACCCTCTGCAGCATCCATGTGAAATCAATTTGAGCCACATTTCAGTTCCACCGAGAGGACTCTCAAGAGTCTCACGGTTACACCTCGCATTACTTTTTATTATCCAGTTTTGATTTAATCTGCAGAGTTTTATCTCTGCACCGAACCCTCCGCCCGCCGCGTCGTAGTTTCACTGGTTTCTGTCGCAGTGAAGTGTTTTTTTTAAAGCAGTGCAATGTTGGGATTGGCATCAGGGATCGTCAACCCGCCGTCCCTGAGAGCAGTGAGAGAGAGAGAGAGAGAGAGCAGTGCGCCGCTACGTCGACGTTGTATCAAGGTGATTCACGGCGACCGACCAGAGCCGCATCACGTTTTCATGGAGCAAAGTGTGTTGTGCGGCTCGTGGCGCAGTAATGAGCTGCCTCTTCCCACCGCTCGCTGAGTCTCCCCAGAACGCCCTCTCTCTCTCCTGTGCAAGCACTTTCAACACCAACGCTCCACCTGCTCATTCAGATCCCAGTTCAGAGCGAATCTGCACGAGTGTACGAACTAATCCTACACACTGCACCATCGTTAGTTACTTTAGTTGCAAGCAAAGCTGTCCGTTCATCTTGAAACCCCAGGTCAAATTTTTAGCCAGCTACAGTCGAAGTCTGGCGTAGTTTTGCTTTGTTAAATGAGAATTTCTCAAGTTCATTGCTCCTCACCACTACTTTCCAAACCACTACAGATGTTAAACTGGGAGCTGTGGGGATTGGTGGTGTGTGATGCAGTGCAGTAGTTTTTTTGGAGACTTTGAGCGGGCTGCACCAAGTTCCTCAGTGCAGCAACCCGATTTGAGGACCAAGTTCCCTGTTATTTATGTTCCATCAAAATGTTCTTGAAGATAAAGCAGATGCATATTGTTTCTTGGGCTAAATGTCTGAAAGACGTGACGTAGAAGCTGGAAAGCATTTTTTCCCTCTCATTCATTATGCTTCGTCAGATCTGGAATTAGAAGCAGACATTTTCAAGTCGCTACAGCCAAGTCAAGTTCCCCTTGATTCATCCATGTTTGGATAACCATGAGCTGGACGGCTGACAGTTTTCACAGACATTTTCAGAAATGACATTAGTATTGGCTCCGATACTCCGGGGTCATATGATCTGAATTGTGTTCCCAGCAGTGTGTTTTCACAGGATGTCATCAGAGCTAAACCTGGAACATGAGCTGTTCTTTTTAAGGAGATGGGAGGTCTGTTTACCTTCTGTGACATCATTAATATGTTCTGGCCCAGCCTTGCACTTTGAAGTGAGCACGGAAAACTGTTTTCATTTTAAATGTTCCACCGTTCGGAGCCGCTGTGGGATTCAGTCATATTCAGGCAGAGCTTTGGTATGATGGCCTCTGAAAGCCGCACGCATTTTCAATTTTCAGCAGCGGGATAATGAACAAAGAATTTTCTCACTCTCTCCGCTCTGCATTACTTTTCTCAGTTTCTGAAAGGATGTGAGGGAAATTATTTAACTCTTCCAACATTAAAATTCAACCTCACAAAGGTTGGATTAAATGGATTTCTGGAAATGATTAACTTAGCTATATGTAAAGGATTACGAAGTACGTTAGCCCTGCCCTCATCTTAATCCTAAACCCGGCTACTGATTGATGGTATTACGGCCGGGTTAAATCTGGTTAAAGAAAAGCTCGTAACCGTGTCAGAATATGTGCTCAGTGCCAAGTATTGTACATGATAAATAATCTATTAAGACATATTCACTCCTGAAGCCACACACATAAATCCTAGAAATATAAAGTCTGGGTTATTACGGAGCCGTTTCATTCAAATTCATTGCTACCTGTATCAACCAATTCATTTATGATTTCATCCCCACATCCGCTTCCCCTTTGCAATGTCTGCCGGCAGTTATTGAGCGAAAATGACAAATTTCCAACCAAACTTTTTGCAGAACTCAAATTGTCACTGCGGTGTTTTATGTTGCTATAAACTGGAAACGAGCAAACACTAGGCATTGTTTGGGTGAGATGTTATTTCACTTCTGTGATAGATAAGCCCTGGCTTATCAGTTGCACTAATAGCACTTGCACAGCAGCCAGGTTAATGTTTGGCTGAGTAGTGGCGATTTGGTTAAATCAATCCTCGTATTCTGATAGAAGACATGCTGATAAGCCCTTTCTCGTTCTTCCCTACTTTCTTTAATAGAGGGTGTGTTTTGCTGATGAAGGAGGGCATGCAGGGGTATAGCTGAGTATGACAGATGTAGCTCAAAGTGGCAGCTGTGTACTGCTGTTATGTGTGTGTGTGTTGGTGCGTGTGTGTGTGTGTGTGTGTGTGTGTGTGTGTGTGTGTGTGTGGAGGAGGGGTTCCTCAGCGGTCTCAGCCCAGCTGCTCTCCCAGTCAATCACTATGGGAGTCATGCAGCTGGAGCTCACACAAACCGGCTGTGTGCTGCTCAAACCAGCGCAGTCTGGCTCAAACCGGCTCACACCGGTTTGAACCTCTGCAGGGGGAGAGGCGTATTACCACGCTGACTACATTTAAATCCCCAATGTTGAATGGAAAGTTTACCTACTTACCTCGTTCTCGTTTGGTGTGTTTCTTCACCGCACCAATTAAACATTTTTTTTCCCATTAACAAAGCCAGCTAAAATAATTAAGCGAAATGGTCCTCATTGTCCGGTGATTTAATACGCCAATGAAACTGCCAAGCGTGACGTGGTTGAATCCTCCTGAGACGAGCTTTAAATCAATTACCTGCGATGAATAAGAAGTGGCTGGTCGGCTCTGGCAGGAATTCACCAAAAGGAAATTGAGTAAATAATCAGGAAGTCTACCACAGGCCTCTTTCATATGAAACTTTACTATTATTAGCTCAGAGTGAGAGGCACTTTGTTAAAAAAAAAAGTCATAGCTTGAAAATGTACTTTCTGTTGTTTCTCTTGAGAGATCAATCTTCATTGAGTCACAGAATATCGTCTTCTATTTGTCGTGTTTCTCTAACCTCTGTCTTTTTTTCTTTTCTTTCTGTTCCTAGTAAATGTTATGCGATGTTCGGTGTGCCACCAGGACTACAAACAAAGTGACATTATTGACAATTACTTTGTCAAAGACACCACAGAAGCCACCAGCACCTCTGATGAAAAGGCCGCGCAGGTACGTCCAGACTGATCACCCCCCCCACGCTGTGATCGGCGTGTCCACTTCCGTTTGTCACATAAGCCCTTCTGTGCCGTGTGGAGGGGAAGCAAAACTAGAGAATCGGGCCTCTGGCCAATGTCCTTACCTTTCTGTATTGTCTTTTTTAAGACGGGAAACATGGCCAATACATTAGAATCACTTTCACGCTAAGTGGATAGACCAGTTTTAGAGTCATTCTTCCTGTGCTACAGGTTTGTTTAGATGTGTGCCCAGTGACAACTTCCGAATTTAACGAAATGCTTGAATTTGTTTCATTGTTTATTTTTAAGTATGTTTAAATGGTCTAAATCAGTTGGAGTTGAACAGTGGTTTGCCTTCCTCCCTGCCATATGTTGTTAAAGCCTTGCATCAGCGTCAAGGCCACATGAACTGATGATCCGTGGTTGATCTTAAACGTGCCACTTGGTGTTTTTCTCTTCAAGGTTTGCACAAGCTGTGAAGATAATGCGGGAACCATAGGTTTTTGTGTGGAGTGTGGAGAATGGCTGTGTAAGACCTGCGTGGAGGCCCACCAGAGGGTCAAGATTACCAAGGACCACAAAATCCGCACCAAGGAGGACGCTGACGCCGCCTCGGGTAAGATGTCTGGCCGACAGGACGGAGGGGCCGATTGATGTTTACTGAGGCCGAAACTGCTAAAGCTGCTACATGAGGAGCCGCTGTTGCAGCACAGGCAGAGTGCTGCTGCCGGGCTGTTGCCATGGTAACAGTGCTGCACAGCCTGCTCGCTCAGATGTTACCTCTAGCTCAGGAACCGTACATCCTGAGCCTCTGACCAGACACGCTTGGCCGACAGAGGCTTTGACTGAGAGGTTTATCTTTTTGCTGTCCGCGCTGGTCACGATTAGTCTCACATCCGTGTCCCATTGTTTTCACATTTTGTTACTCTTTCCGTCTCGTTCTTTCTTCCACTCCTTCTCGATTTAAGCATCTAAAATACCCTTTTTTTCCCCCCTCTCCTGTATGTGTGTGCCTGAAGAGTCTGTGGGGGCGTCGGGACAGAGGCCTGTTTTCTGTCCCATCCACAAACAGGAGCCACTGAAGCTGTTCTGTGAGACCTGTGACACTTTGACATGTCGGGACTGTCAGCTGCTAGAGCACAAGGAGCACAGGTAGCTCAGCACCCAACACACCACGAAAAGCTCGGCTGACCGCTGCTTCTTTAAACATTCTGTTGCCAGTATCTAGTGTTTGTCATGTTCCTTAACGGCTGCATATTGGTTCGACGCCTTTAGTCTGGTTTCCCACCGCAGTCCAAAAACATGCATTAAAGTCACCTGGAGACTCTGAAACGCCCCCAGGGGTGAGTGTGAGAGTGAATGGTGTGTGTGTGTGTATGTCCTGGCTGGTGACCTGTCCAGGGTGTATGCACTCACCCTGTGTGAGCTGGAGGTAGACCAGCAGACCCCAGCGGGTATAAAGCAGGTGAGATGATGGATGGATGGTTTGGCTCATTTCAGACCATTAACTACAGTTCTAAATGAATGCATTTAACATTAGTGCTGACAGCGTCTCAGAGGACACGGTAACATTCTTGATTGACTTCCTGCCCTGCAGGCAGCTGCCGGCTCCGGCTCATTTCACCATAACATGAGAATGTGTTGCACAGAGCCGAGAGCTCTTCTGCAGTGCTTTTGCACCCGAGAGGGTGCATGTGCATGGCACATTTTCTGCTCGTCTCGCCATCCGTTTGAGCTATTGATTCATTTAAAAAAACTAAAATCACAAGCATTGGTATCCTCAGTGGAAAGTGTAGTAGCAGGCCAGCCATGGTCATCAGTGCCATCCAGATGAAATGATTTATTCACATGATTTCAACTCCTCCGTGTTTCTCACACTCATTATCGCATACAGCTTTGTGGCAGACTTCACAAGGCCACACAACCATCCACCACGTCCTGTGGCTTCTCGGTTGCATTCACCATAACTCGTCGCAGAGGTTAAGACACTAAATGAAACGCTTGTTAGTCAACACTTTCATCCAAGATTTGGCCATAATCTGTACTCCAGTCTATTAACAGCGGGTGGACTGTCAGGTTGGCCATTCTTGCTGGAAACATCCGCCCATACATTAACTTACCTCATCTGGTATCCATCACAGGACACACACATGCACACACCATTCAGTCTCAGTCACACCTAGAGGCGTCTCAGAACTCCGCCTGACCGTAATAAATGTTGTTGGACTGTGGGCGGAACCCCAGAGAAGCCCTGCAAAACCGGGGAGAACATGCAAACTCTAATCAAACCAACCACTGTGGCCAAGCAGAAAGCATACAGCTTTTAGCCCTACTGGTATTTATCACCATAGAAAACCCCAGTGTGGAACTGGTTTCCCATAAACCCACCGGTCATCCTACTGGTTCGAAACCCCTGTGTCTCTAATCTGAAGCCCTGCTGCTTTCCACTTTGGGCTCGACTCGCAGGGTGGGATATGAGTTCTGCTCTTCCCCCATCACAAAGGACCGAATCCCGCCCGAGCTTCTCATAAATCTTTCACTCATGACAGCCAGAGACAGAAGTTGCATTCACGCTCGGCTGCTCAGTGCTAATGATTAAAATGTGAACGCTCCTCGCTGACAGGTACGGAGAGGGAAAAAAACCCCCATCTGCGCTCGCTATTTACTTTAACGATGTTGTCTCACACAAGTGAATTATTTGGTTATCTTGCGAAAACACGTTTTGCTGTTTCGTTACGAGATGATAATCAACAGTCACGGCTGAGAAATAAAAGGTCATTTCCCCCTTTCGTTCAGATGGTTAATCGGGGATCTGAAATGCCATTGCCAAGCTTGCTCAGGTTGCGTTTTGACTGAGCTGAGGCTGTCAGACTGAGGGGAAGCCGCCGTTAGTCAAACGCGTATTGCGGTGGCATGGGCAGGAATAGCATTGTGCTCTCTGTGTAGAGAGAACATTCGCGTCAGCCCTTATTCAAGGAGAGGACGAGGCCAGCTGCGGCCTCATGTGCGAGCGCCCTTCACCGATCCCGCTCAAAGTTGTTTCCTCGTGCTAAATTATCTTGTTATCTCTTTGTCTTGAGATAAGAAGATAATTGGACCGGCCGTCACAAGACAATCTTTATCTCTGATGAAATAAATGACTTGCGAGCTCGCAAAGTCAAACCTGGACGAGACGCATTGTAAACATTCCTGGGAAACAACGGCCGGCCGTTCAGTTAACCCGCGTTGTGGGTGCATTCCCCCAGGTACCAGTTTCTGGAGGAGGCCTTCCAGAACCAGAAAGGCGTCATCGAGACCACCATGGCCAAGCTGCAGGAGAAGAAGAACTACGTTCATTATTCCGTTGCACAGGTGCAGAACAGGTGCGAGCCGGCCCGTCTCCGCCAGCCTCTCCCCTGTGCAGTCAGCATGTGTGCTTCGGGTTCCAGTCAGGGGTGGACATCCCAAAGACTGAGCCCTGCCAGGTCCCCGAAAAGTGGAAAAGTCGCAATCCGTAGTCAACACTGGGCACGGTCCGCTCTATGAGATTAAGCGGTGTCTGAAGCAAATTTTGTCTCATTTGGGAAGAAGGGTTTTAAACCGATCATCGCATGCCTCGGAAAAACCAAATTACTTTTTGAATGCCTCGCAAATGTGTGGCCCTGCATCGGGGTCTCATTACCGGGCCGCATGCCACGCTCCACGTGTCCTGGAAGATTTCATTGTCCCGGGCGGAAGAAATTCCACTCATCCGTTAGCTTTGTGTGTGGACGTCGTCTCCCCGTGCGCCGTCTCAGAGCATTTCCCCCGTCTCCCTCTCTTCGTCCAGGTTAGAGAAGCTCAACGAGACGCACAAGAAGGTGGAGCACGAGATCAAAATTGCCGTGTTCACTCTGATCAACGAGATCAACAAGAAGGGCAAATCCCTGCTGCAGCAGCTGGAGGTGAGGACAGACGGGCCCAGGCCGCCGGGCAAGGCGCCGCCAAACGGGCCGGGCGCCGGAATCATCTCTTTTTTTTCTCTGTTCAGGCTGTCACCAAAGAGCGCAGCATGAGGCTCATGGCGCAGCACAAGGATACCGCCCAGCTGGCCCAGCAGATCCACCACGTGCTCAACTTCTGCCACTGGGCCATCACGACTGGCAGCAGCACGGCGCTGCTCTACAGCAAGAGGCTGGTACGTTCCCCCCCGTCTTGCATCATTTGACAGTATTTTAGCTTTCAAGATTTGAGCTACGTCTGCTCAGATGTTGGGTAGTAGCTAGCGTGATGGTGTGTTCTCGCCCTGGGAAATCTGTTCACCCGCAGCAGTCCAGATTGTGCAGCATAGACCGGCAGCCTTATCTTTTATGCTTATCACCTAAGTAGACGTTGTGTTTTTACAAAAAAAAAGGTATTTATGTGTTCAAACCAGGGGAGGCTTGTGCCACGTGGATCTGAGCACTTGCCACACGACCGTCAACAAATTAGATAATTGAGATAACTGTATTGCGGGATTTCGGGTAATGCTCCCACAGGGCATATTGACAAATGAGCTGTTTGTTGCTCTGACACTGCCAGACTTGATAGTGTGTGTGTGTGTGTGTCCGTCCAGATCTTATTTCAGCTTCGCCAGCTCTTCAAAGCTAGAATGGAGCCAGTGCCTCAGGCCAACGGAGTGATACGCTTCTACTGTGATCCCACCTTCTGGGCCAAAAATGTGGTGAATCTAGGTGAGAGGGTCAGACTGCCACGTGTTCCCCCATCACTTCTCCTTTCTCATCAAAGCACATCCGTAGTCTGTTTGTTCTCTTTGACTTTGTTAGTCTCAGGGCCCAGTGGCGCCCCGACTCAAAATTTACGGGCTGCAAGCAGAGAATTTAGAGCCGCACCTTAAGTAAAACACGTCCATTTCTTCTCATTTTCCCTGTATTACTGGTAAATACCTTGTTTTGAGTCATTTTCGTGCGTGGTTGTGCGTCGGTTTTGAAACGACGTTGACATGAGAGACGAGGTCTGCAGGCTGGACGCACGCACGCACGCTCACGCTCCTCTTTGCCCGGCGTGCTCCAGGCAGTCTGATCATCGAGAAGCCGCCCCCGCCGGCCCAGCCGCCCAACGTGATGGTCGGCGGGCCGCTCCCCGCCAGCCAGGGCCTCCCCAACAAGCACCCGGGGCAGATCAACCTGGCCCAGCTGCGGCTGCAGCACATGCAGCAGGCAGCCTACGCGCAGCAGAAGCAGCAGGAGCAGCAGCACCAGCACCAGCAGCAGCAGCAGCACCAGCAGCAGCAGCAGAGGCAGCAGCAGATCCAGCAGCAGATGCGCATCGCCTCCCAGATGTCCCAGCAGCACCCGCGGCAGGCCGGCCCGCCCATGGTCCAGCAGCAGGTAGGCGGCAAGCAACCAGGAGGGAGATTTGTGGCCCTGGCTTGTCTGCATATGGGGGGGTGGGGGGGATGATGGTCTGAGTCCTGATCTGTTCCATATCTGATGAATTTGTCTCCAGACCCCTCCAAGCTCTACCAGCAAGATGTCTGAGATACGGGTTCTTGTATGTTCAGTCTAGTCCGAGGGCTTTGGCCATTTCTTTCTGCAACAGGATAAGTGAAGAGTTGCTATGGGGAGGGGGGTGGGGGGGTGGGGGTAATGGGTGAAGGCGTGCAGAAATCCCAGACACCCAGGTCGGGATTTGAATCGAGGTCGCAGCCGCAATGAGCCAGCGAACAGGGCATCTGGTTGACCGGCTGAGCTCAACTGTGACCCCAATATCCAGCTTTAATCAGCCAGATATTCTCCCTTTTTCCCACATGACACGCTGAGAACAAAGCCAATGAATCCAGTCAACAAGCAAACGCTCCAGATTATATGATTCATTGCTTTTAAACGGGCAAAAGACAGAACCAAAATAGCAAATCCTTTCATACCAGCGCCGTAAGCAGGTTTCTGTCTCCGTAATGCCTTCGGTGGTTTCGTTGGTCCAGGACCGAGTCTAATTCATGCTGCATGTGTGTGATGGTCGACAGCCTCCCAGACTAATCAGCATGCAGCAGCTCGGCAGAGGGCCTGGGGGTATGAACGGCGGGCCGGGTCCGCCCCTGTACCCCAACCCCCACCACATGCGCCTCCCGGGTCCACCTCAGGCTCGAATGCCCACGGCTCAGCCCAGGCATAACGGACAGCAGTATCCCCCCATGATGCAGCCTCAGCTCCAGAGACAGGTCAGTGCCGGCACGCGCCGCCTCCGCTGGGGGCAGCTGTGTAACAGCTGTTTGTTTTGCATTCGGTGCCGTGTTGTGCTAACGTTGGATTCATGAAATCTATGCCCCGCCGTCTCCGTAGACTTAACAGTGAGATCACTAATGAGCGTATATGCCGTCTGTGCACCCAGGAGAGCACTTACGAGATTTTTCAAGTGGAGGATGCCCCAGTCAATAGAGCCGCTGATCAAAACTCCTGATTTTTCATTCTAATCACTACATTAAATGCAATGTCTAATTGGGCTCTGCATTTAGCAGTGAGACGCAGTCAGCTGGAGAACACCGTGGAGTCCGACACAGATACAACTCCAGGTTTTATCCATTCGAGCAGCAACCAAAAGCAGATTGAAAGAAAATATTTGACTTCAATCCACACAGAAAGATGAGCTGTGGTAAATTCACTACATGTTTCTTTTGTACCCTTTTCTGATTCGGGTTCCTCCTGACTTGAAAGGATTTGAGGGCGCTTCCATTCTTTCGCTGTGTTTTAGAAAAAAACTTTCATTATTACCTGGTTAAAAAGGCCGTTGGCAGAACCTCATAGAATCTCACAGTTTCTATCTGCTGCTCCGGCCACAGGTTTGACTGCATCCCGGCACTGTTTGGCCGCGTGTTTTCCTATTTCTTCATTTCTTTCCCCCCGTGTGTGACGACTGCAACGGCTAATCGATGAACTTGTGAGAAATGAAAAGAAAATGAAAAATCGAGGCAGCAGCCTGGACAGTCAGTCAGTCAGTCCGTCAGTCAGTCAATGGGTCCATATCGTAGGTAGCTGGCGGAGGCTCGGCATACCCGTGCCTATCTCCTAGGTTCGAGACTCGCCAGCAGCTCCCCAGCCACGCTGTAGCAACCCAAAACGTAGTAACCGCCGGCAATCTCATTACTTAGCCCGTTTCAGATACAATAAAACTTGCCGATAATGTAATCAAATGTGTGTGCGCCCGTAACTTAATCACTTTCTGCCAATAATGTAATAGGTTATTACGTTATTGGCTTAGTATGAAAAAAAAACGTTTGGAAATGTAATAACTGGTGCAATGCAGTTATTACTAAAACAACAACGCACGAGTATGAGCTGCATCCTCATAAAATATAGTATATAGTATGAATAATCTCTCTCTCTGTCTCTCTCTCTCTCTCACTCTCACTCTCACTCTCTCACACTCTCACACTCTCACACTCACTCACTCACTCACTCACTCACTCACTCATATATGTTATCACTCGGAGGTTGTAACACCTTTATTTCGTCGTTGCCTTTTGTTGCATTTAAAATAAGCGGCCCAAACAATGACCACTACTGGTTACTGGTTGTTGGTGGCTCTTAGGTCAGAGTGAGAATTGCTAGAGCCTCAAAGCAGGGAAACCAAACTGCCACTTACTTGCTGCTGGTCCCAGTACAGGCGAGCAGATGTGTGTTGGTAACGATACTTCCACTTTTTGCTTCTGGACACCACCTGTCCTCCAGCAGCCTCCTCTGCCTCGTTAAGGGAGGGAGGTAAGCTAGCGGGGACCATGCCTCATGCAGCAAGCCGTGGTGACAGAGGCAGTGGTCATTCACAACACAGCCACCAACATGCAACCACATCTGAAGTCGGGACACTGATTGACAGCTCACCTGATGCCTTTGGAGTCTGCAGCGGTCTGTTCATTTTCAGACCAGGGACATGCATGCACTGCAGATGGTTTAAAAGCAGCCCTGTTGACAGTGAAATGTACATTTCCTGCCTGCATGTAAGCATCGGTAAGAGAGACCTGCACTACATCCAGCCCCCTTTTTCTTTGTGTCCAGATGTCTATAGAATCTGAGATGAGCCACCCAAGGTTTCGTTTCTTACTACAATCAGGGGTTTGGCACCTTTTCTTCCTACTTCTGTCATCTGTGTGTCTTGTGCCGCATGCGTTGTGTCACAACTGCATGATCATTCTGCAACGTTGTCTCCACAACCAAGCATACCTGGCAGAAGAGCGGCTCTGTGACGTGTCTTACTGGTCCCGTCATCTCTTCCCCCTCCTCCTCCTCTCCTCTCCCCCCTCCTCCATGTGATCTCCCTCTCCTCCGCCTCTCCCTGTGCAGCATTCCAACCCGGGGCACGCGGGCCCTTTCCCCGTGGCCTCCCTCCACAATGCTAACCCCACCAGCCCCACCAGTGCCAGTATGGCAGGTGCCCACGCCCACCGCAGCCCCGCCAGCCCCATCATAGGTCCCATCGAGCTCATCCCCTCCGTCACCAACCCAGAGAACCTGCCCTGCTTACCCGAGATCCCGCCCATACAGGTGCGTATCGATTCCGAAGATTGGACTGGACTGTCTTAATTGTGCGTTTTTGTTGACTGTCCTCCTGGCTGTCCTTCGTCAGCTGGAGGACGCAGGTTCCAGTAACCTGGGACACCTCCTGTCTCGCTACATCACAGCCAGCACGCAGCAGCAGCAGCAGCAGGGCTCCGTGGACATGAACCCCTCGCCTGGTCTCTCCACACACTCCTCTGGCTCTTCAGGTGCACACCCAACTCTCTTTAAGAAGGCCTGGAGCTGTATCATGTTTGCAGAGCTTTATTGTGTTTTTTTTTTATCTATCCTGCGTGTATTCTGCGTCTATCTGCGTGTAATGTCTGCCAATTAATGGCGGTTTTGTGCTAGTCGATACGATAGGAAGTGAATGCTTCCGTTCCATCACCTGTTTCCTGTCGCGCTCTGCTCTGCAGGTGTTTCGAATGCACACACACCAGCACGACCTTCTAGCACATCCAGCACAGGAAGCAGAGGGAGGTAAGAGGTGGCAAAGTTATTCTAGGGCCAAACCACTCCGATGGTTTCCGTCAACTAAACCTGAGTTTACTGAGCCGCTAACAGGTTACCGGTCGAAGGAAATGTTTTCAGAAGCTAGACTTAGCCATGTGACTTCAGTGGCGTCAGGCTCCAGGGCAGGATCCTCACTGCAGCGAGGATCCCCATAATGAGTAGACTCGTGGTTGGAAGTTAACTGGTTTTATTGCTAATCGGTTTAGTATGAATAATTGAGTTTGTTATTGTGTGTGTGTGTGTGTGTGTGTGTAAGCTGCAGCTCGGCCGGGAGGGCAGCGGCTGGAGGCGGAGCTGCCGTGGAGCAGGTGAGGGTGAAGCAGGAGCCGGGCACCGAGGACAGCTACAGCTGTCCCACATCTTCTGTGAAGACGGAGCGCAGCAAGGACGGCCGGAGCGCCTGCATGGTACGGAGCCAGGGCGTGATATGATATGATATGATATGATATGATATATGACATGACATGACATGACATGACATGACATGACATGACATGGCATGGCATGGCATGGCATGGCATGGCTTGGTATGGCATGGTATGACATGACATGATTTCACTGTGTCTCCAATGCCATGTAGCGCAAAGTCCAACTATGCACAGAGTGATCCATAGAACATGGTAGCACATCGTTGCACAAATACATGAACATTGTTCCAGAAAATGTCAAAAACGTCGGTTGAAAGGGAAAGCTATGCTCGATAACTGCTAACACTGGTTCGTTGGACCAGAATGAAATCTTAAGCCACATGTTCTCTGCGTACAGCTATTTCAGAAGGAATCCATTGCCAGTGTCAGACACACTTGCATGCTCTTTTCTCACGGACTCATGTGTCTTCTCCTCAGATGAGCAGTCCGGAGAGCAGCCCCCTCCCCGTCTTGGGGTCGATATCTACAGGCCAGGAGGCTCTCAAGGCTCTCGAGGAGTCCATCAAGTCAGAGCCCATGTCGGAGAGCCCCTGCTCCGGCGTGAACGGCTCCAGCGCCGCCGGCTCCTCTCCCAGTACTAAAGCGATGACCTCCACTACCTCGTTACCTCCGGAGAACAACAGCAGCGTCGGCGCGCTCACCAACGGGAGCGCAGACAAGGGCACGGACACCAGAGCCAGCGGCCAGTCGGCTGGCTCGGGGGAGAAAGACGACGACCCCAACGAAGACTGGTGCGCCGTCTGCAACAACGGGGGGGACCTGCTGTGCTGCGACCGCTGCCCCAAGGTCTTCCACATGAGATGCCACGTGCCCACCATCAAGATCTTTCCAAAGTGAGCCGACCGGGACGTCCTCTCCAATCTGCTCCCGCCGGGGTGTTCCATGTCCAGGGTGTTATATCGCTGCGTTCTCCCACGTCTCTGTCTCTCAGGGGGGACTTCCTGTGCTCGTTCTGCCGGAGCCTGAACAGCCCCGAGATGGAGTACTGCGACGACGGCAAGAGGATCGGCGACGAGCAGCGCCTCGATCCTGAGGACCAGAGGGTCAGTGCGGCTCCTCCGCGCGGCTAGGGCCTTCCCCCACTCGCGGTGCAAAGCAGCTAAATCCTCTCTTCTCCCGCCCCCTCTGCAGAGATGCGAGCGCCTCCTGCTGCACATCTTCTGTCATCAGCTCAGTGTGGGCTTCAGGAAACCCGTCTCCAGCTCTGTGAGTAGCCCCGCACGCCCATACGCGCCTCCTCGCCTGCTCCGGCGCCCTCTGACCGCTCCCTCTCGCCCGACCAGGTGCCCAACTACTACAAGATCATCAAGCAGCCCATGGACCTGAAGAAGGTGAAGAAGCGGCTGCAGCTGCGCAGCTCCCTGCACTACCAGTCCACCAAGGACTTTGTGTCCGACATGCGGCTGATCTTCAAGAACTGCGCAAAGTACAACGAGGTGAGCGGCATGGGTCTTAAGGGAACGGCGTCCGCCGTCCGTGCGTCGTTTTCCGTGGAGACCCGGGGGAGTTTGAGCCGATGTGTCGTGCACTGGCCTCACAGACACCGTTCAGCCGTCAGCCGCTGAGGTCAGATCCAAGCCGAGCAGCACAGGAGGAGTCTCACCTTCCGCAGTGTGAGAGCAGGGAGAGATGTGTGTGCTGAGGGTGTGAACGCTGTGGATGCTGGGGGATGGGGTGTGAAGGCACCTGCCTGCTCTCCCTGGCTGCAGGAGATGAACGTCATTCCTATCTCAGGCTTTCTCTAAGGAAACCTTTGTGGACGTCTTGACGGATCCGTTTCATCTGTTTAGAATATGTTTGTGATCTTGTATTCTACCGTCTGACCACACGAGGGAGCTCGTACTTAGTTGAGAGGTGATGGAGGCCGTCAGCCTCAACTCAGCCAGTATCGATCCAGAAGCTCCAGAAGGACCTCGCTCCACCTCGCTGAAACGAGCAGCGAGCGGGGGTCTGGCTCGGCGGCCATGTCGGTAGAGCTTCAGATGCACACTCTATCACTGTCCTGGAATGAAATTACAGAGCTCCCCTCTCTTGATCCATGAATTCAGCCATTGTAGTCGTGAATTAGAGCCCGACTCAAGTTGCCACTATGTCACAGAGGGCACCACCTATGACATCAAATCCAGAGGTCCAGATGGGAGATAAGACCAGGCTCTGTTCATTGTTGTGGCATTAAGACAGACCATTCCTTCCAACAAATTGAATTTCTATAATTGAGGAATGAGTTTCTCTTTCAATGAGGGATCAGATAACTGTGGAGGGGTGTCGGGGGCGGGGGGGGGGGGGGGGGGGGGGGGGGGGGGGGGGGTCATATCACAGAAAGCTTGCATACATTCCAGAAATGATTGTCCTCGTTTTTATAGCTTTAGAATAGGCTCAAGCCATGATGTTCAGCAGAACTGCAGCCAGAAAAATTATATCTATCGAGACTTGGAGATACAGCTGGATTTAAATGAACACGTTCAAAGGGCGTGAGACGCTTTGGTGAGGGCGAGCGACTAGGTGCAGACCGGGTTTGCCGTTACTTTGCGCAGTCACGGCTCTGCAGTCATGTTGAGGGTGATGGTGGTGGGGGTGGGGGTGCACCCGGTGGGCTGGAGCACAGTAGGCCGCAAAAAAACAGACCTCCGCTCTGTTGTGATCTAACCTGCCTGTGCTGTGAATTCTTCTCTTGCCGCCTGCTGCCTCATGTGTTTTGTTGTAATGTCATTGCCCCTTTTTAGATGTCTCGAATAATCCAGGTTTATGACGAGCAGAAACAGATTAATACGCAGGTAAGCGCTTTCAAATCGAGCACAGATGTCCTGTCCCCTCCCACTGAGGCTCCAATGACCGTTCGCACCTTCACCCCCGCATAGACGACTCATGAGAAGCACCGGAGCAGTCACACAGTTTCAATCAAGAGCAATCAAACGTAGAAAGGCATTGGAAATTTCTTCCACAGACAGAGCCTTGTATTGGATTACAAAGAGTCGAGAGGTTGCTTGTCAAATTAGGTGCAAACATTGTGTCATTTTGTCTAGTTTTATTGTCCTTTTTTCCCTCATTCCCATATGTATTTTCACTGTCAGTTCTGTATATGCTGTATACGAACACACATACAGATGTGTCACTAGTGTTTGGTTGGGTGTGATCAGGATGGAAGCTAAATGCATGTACATGTGGGTAGACTTGTTTTCGGGTGCAAAACAAGTCGGGGCTTGAATTGCATTGCTCAGCGTTTTGATTTCCTCCATACGTTTCCCAGCTGTTCCATGTAAACAGCTGAGCGAGCATGAGTCCAGGCTCCATCCCCTGCCTTTCCAGACAAAGGGCTTCCTTGCTGTGCCGTCGCAGTGTTTGTCTTCATCGGAGCAATCCTCTGCCGCCCTCCGCTGTTTGAGGTGTCCGTATTGGTTTCCCCCGGCCTGTAGAGATGCTCCCCCATCTGTCGATTTGCACACCACTCAATTGGAGTAGAGCCAAAAAAACTTGAAACTTGAGGGAATCACTTGGTGGAGCCACTCTGGGACGGGGCGGCAGGATGTCTGTGCTGCAAGGTTGCGCCAGGGCCCCCGCGCCGGCACAGATGTTAACCAGATCTAATTTGTCTCCTTATTCTCCTCCTCCTTGCCTCACCCTCCGCTCATCCCTCCTGCTCCCACCTCTGGTTTCCTCCCACCCGCTCCTCAACCTCTCCCTCTCCCACTCTCTCCTCCTCCTCCTCCTCCTCCTCCTCCTCCTCCTCCTCCTCCAGGCGGGATCAGAGATGGCGGTGTCCGGCGAGGCCGTGAGCCTGTGCTTCGAGGAGAAGCTGCTGGAGCTGTTCCCGGCGCAGAGCTTCCCGGAGACGCCCGAGCCCGAGGAGAGCGCGGACGCCAAGGAGAACGAAGAGGAGGACACGGACGACTCCGAGGACGACTTTGTACAGCCCCGGCGCAAGCGGTTAAAAGTGGACGAGAAGGTGCTCCACATCAAGTGAGGGCCGGCCGCAGAAGAAAGGGAGGGAAGCGGACAAACTGTCGTCCCCGCGCCTCTGCTTCTCCCCCTCCGTTCGGCGCGGCAAAGAAAAAGGAGGATAATCGCTGTACAAACTGCTTGGTTTATCTCATCCTTGCCTTTGGAAGAAATACTGTCAGCACCATAAAGACGTCTGCCTTGGTCAGAGCTTTGGAGGACAGGGGACAGAAGCGTATTCCAGCCCCCCCCCCCCCCCCCCCCCCCCCCCCCCCCCACCCCCCCCCCCGCCTCATGTTGTGGACACCCAAGAACTGAGAAGCTTGTACATAGTTTCGGGTAGAACTTGTTTTGCAGTAGGTTGTTTCTTTTCTATTTTGTGTTTCCATTTGTAGATTTGTTGTGGCATTTACTTTATCGAACAATGAAATCCTACGTTCTCAGTTCTTAATGTATTATATATATACTTTGACATGAAACCTACCAAGTATTTGTATGACTTTGTGAAAGGATAATGTAAATAAGAGAATCTAGCCCACTGAAGGTATTCCTACAGTGTAGACGTTTGGGTGCGCCATCAATAAAAACTTGTTCTTGAAATATATCAAAGCAAACGTGTGGTGTTGAGTAGGTGGGGGTTTAGGGTAAAGTGTCGAAGGAGGATGTATCGTATTGCAAATTTGGGGCACTTTCTTCAGAACTGGAGTCCAAGAAGTGTCACGATGAAAAGGTATGTCTAGTCGTGCTACCTCTTCTAGAGTAAATCACACAGGCAGTAGTGTCGTACAGTTCAGTACTTCCCCACAAGGTCAACGTTCTCAAACCTCTGAGTGCAGTTTTGGCTCCGTTGTTGATGCATACACTTCTGAAACCACGACCGTGGCAGCATCGCCGGAGTGCCGCTTGTTTTCTCTGACCGACGACCTCTGACTAACGACCACATCCATGCTGGAGTCTCACAGTGATAATGAGGACTAGCCTGTCCTTTGTGTATTCCCTCGGAGTTCATCCAAAAAATGAAGAACCTGCCCCTGTAGAGCCGGAATGGTTTATAGCTATGCAGATGACAGTGGTTTTATGTGCCCCACATTCTGGATATCCATCAGTGGCACATGTTTACATAGCGCTAAGGACACGTCTATATATGACTATGAGCACTATTCATATACAGTACACAATTTGTACTATCTGTATTTTTGACCTGCGGATCCTCCTTGAAGAGTTGGTCAGATGTGGAAAGCATTAGAGAGTCACATCACTATAAACCACTAAACCACAAACATGCCTCTATCCGATGCACGGTTGCAATGTCCCAAAAGCCAACGTAGATCTACATTTCGGAATCCTCCACTTCTGGAACTGTAATCAGTACCTGCCAGCATGTGAGACTAGACTGCACTTGACATGTTCAGGAAGATGAAACATTATTCATGCCTGTGTGTCAGCCTGAGTCTACCGATTACAGACAGAAGGAGATGGAGCTAGAATTATGTGTACTGTGACCATGGAGCTTGGAGAGAGCTCCTCTGGTAAGTATTTAGGTACTAAGTCCTAAATGAATGGTAAAATAAGATCACTTCTCACTTCTTTTGCCATGCAGTGTATTTAGAAAACTTTTCCAACACACATCCTGTCATGTATAGAAAGGTGATAGAATGATGATACTGACATCTGATACTGCTCGGAGCTGAAGAAGGTTTACAATGAACAAGTTTAGGAAATGTAAACTGAACAGACCAAGGGGTTATACTTGTGTAGAAGCCACCAATACGTGGACTTCGTTGTTGGCTATGGAGCTACAGGTTCAGTTCAGTGCATCTTCTTCCGCTGCCTCTAGCTGTGATCTGGTCCCCTGGGTTTTCTCTTCATTTCAGCTCAACTTTGGAAAGGCCCTTGGCAAAAAAGGGCGGATATTACACAAATATGGATTTAACTGCTCTGTACACATCCCATGTAACAGAGAATCGTCACATGTCACCTGTAGGGGTTCACAGCTCATGACCATTTCATTACTATATCATATGCATATCTGTGAGTTTGCGTCTCTTTTAGTGATTTTTACTGAAGCCACTTTTTATATTCATAGCTGGATTCTTCAGTGCATTTGAATCCCCAACAGAGCTTTAAAAAACAGAACTTCCATATTTATATATTCTATATATATTATCCTATCTACAGCTCACTATGCAGTGAGATAATCAGTGAAATGAAAATGTTCAAAAACCTTTCAAAGGTGGTATCCCACACATACCATTTTAGCCAAAGTGTACACTTAATGTCCCTTCAGGATTGTGATGAGGTATCTAAAGATACGGTCTAGAACATTGTTGCATGTACTTCATACACATTTAATTGCTTTTACATACTTTATTTGTATTGTAACTTTCTTATCTAGTTATCAAATAACAACAACCCCATTCCCTATAACATTATTGCTTCTTCATGTTAATTTATTTTTTGTTTTATTACACAGAATCAATTAACATGGGTAGACAATGCAATAAAATTAAATCTCTGATGCATAGGTTATTGCGTTTTTTTGTTTGTTTTTTTTTGCAATAACTGAGTTAAGCTTTGCAAATAATACCCTGTCACCCAGACAGACGGGGTGCTGAATGTATGTAGTTAGTTTTGAGTTGAACATGGACGCCTCAGTCAGAATCACTTGTATTCTCCTCAAATTGTATAATCATTCACCTTTCTTTTTTTTTAACCAAAGTGTTCCGATGAGAGGATCAAGAACAGTATTGTCGCGTCAAGTTGTAGAAGCCCTTCATGTGTGTCAGGCTCATTATTAGTAACCTCTAAACTCTATTTCAGAGAATATTGGAGTTCTCAGCAACCAAATACACATACAACATACATACATACATTTCACCTCTGCTCTGTATATAGTGAGAGTAGGACAGGTTTCTCTGGAGACTAGGGCAGGCAGGCCATCTTATTATGTTAAGTTGCCCCTGATGCTGACACTGGTTGAATTGTAAAATTAATTAATTAATTAAATGAATGAGTGAATGGGTGAATGAGACTTGTGAATGCGCTAAAGTGCTTTGACTGGTCATCATGTAGACTATCAAAAAGTGCCTTTCAGAGGAACCATTTAACGACAAATGAGCTCCTCGGCACTTCTGCATGGCACTTCTGCATCGGGTTTCACCCCCCCTCCCACACACACACACACACACGGACCCTCGCACTTTGACCCACCGAGTCACTTCTTCAAACGTCGGAACCGACCACGTGCGCCTCAGTTCCGGGACAGGCGCGTGCGGTTGACCTCGGGCTGCCTCGCACGCGCCGACGTCAGCGCGGGGAGCCGCTGAACCATCACTTTGACGCCGCGTCCGTCAGCTGACGCCTCTCAAACGCGAAACAGGACGCTTCCTGCGATCCGCTCTCCCTCCCATTCCTGGTCTGCGTCCGATCGAAGCGTCTTTTCCTGGTAGGGATTTGGCTCTGAATCTCTAATGTAGTCCTAACGATTAATCAATAATTAATCTCGTTTCTTTGATCGTTTTACCACTCGTGAATTGACTCGGGCAACAGTGTGAAACTGACTTTATCTGCCTCTTTTGTGATGAGTTGTAACCTCTGGGGTGATAACGGGTGACTGTATCTATGGCTCTAACAAAAGAGCGAGCATCTCTCTGATAGATGACTTCCAGTGGCAGCCCAGAAGCCTCTCTGAAGTTCACTCAGAGACTGCATTTGCATACAGGCCTGCTCTCTTCAGGATTTGCCTGCACGGCCTCGCTATTATAGCTGTATTATTTTTTCACGGCTGCCTGCTGAAATGCAAAGCTTGCTGAAGAATGTAAGCGGCTCAGGACTAATGATGGCGCGGGGACTAATGACTGAATTACCATGAGGACCCAAATAATCCAGTTTAGCAAGGCTTGTAGATATGTGCTGAGTGCATGTGAAATATGGAGGCCCCGCAACATTGGATTGACACGGCGAAGTAGTTCCAGTTCTACAGAAAAGTAACATTAACATGAAAGCATACCATTGGCTTGTTCCACAGCCTTAATAAACATCTTACAGCTAAACAGTGTTGACCTGCAGCATTTTGCACTGATGCTGATTTAAACCTATGTGAGGCAGTCATTTTTCATTTCTTGAACTTCAAAATCACGCAAAATTCTGATATTGGTATGTCTGCAATAAATCCAGGGCCAACATGAGTCATATTCTACATTAATTTTAATTGTTCATAGTATGTAAATATAGACATCAAAAAGCTGGATGTGAAGATAGATTTTCTTTGGTTGTAATGATTTACATGTGTTCATAGAAATCATTACATGATCAAAGATAGATAGATAGATAGATAGTAACTACTTTATCCTGTGGGGAGGTTACCCCATTCAACACCTCACTGAATTAGAAAATATCAAATGGAGATGTAATCATTACAGAGAGAGGAGGAGGAGACGAGACAGCATTGCAAAGTCAAAAAAGGATACATAGTATAGTAGACGGTATATGTACAGAGATAAGAGCAGTTGTATTAATATGTTAAGGTGAATAGTAGTCCCGTTGAAGTATAGATAGATGATGAGTCTGCCTGTTTTGCTTACAAGGTGTTGTGGTTGTGTGGTTGGTCCCCAGGCGTTAGTCCTCTTCCTTTGCCCTGGTGCTGTGACCTGTCTACCACCTGCCTCCCTACCACCTGTGGCCATAGACAGACAGACAGACAGAAAGAAAGAAAGAAAAGAAAGGAAAGAAAGAAAGAAAGAAAGAAAGAAAGAAAGAAACGTATCTATCCCTGAATTAGGTGAGGAAGGAAATTAAAGTTATATTGTAGAACCCCATGAGTTATGAGGAAAAAGTATAGGTCTAATTGAGGTGACAAAACATTTCCAGGTAACATTACACGTTGTTGGTGCAAAATTCTAGCAAGAAAATCGAACAATATTAAAGCGTGTATTTCACCCAATTGGGACCGAGTGAGGGGTGTGATCGTGGGTCTAATCCAAGCTTTTTATTTTGAAGGCCAGCCCGCTTTGTTTTTGTGTTCGCGAGCCTCTAGTCACGTGCCACTGTGCCGCAGTGACGTCCCCGTCCCAGCGGCCAATCAGCGCGCGGACAGAGAGCTGTTGTTTATGAGCTGCTTCCGCCTAGGCTCCAGTCTCCAGGAGGAATCTGCTTTGCCGAGGACCAGGTCGGCAGCTCACCGGCACCGCAGGCAAGACAAACCGGCTTTATTTGTCAATAGCTATTT